>WHVE01000371.1:0-126539 GCA_015178995.1 Trichophaea hybrida | reverse complement strand
ACCTGATTGACCGATTCTGCTTACTGCCATATGTCTTATCCGGACGTAAGCAAACAGATTGGTCGATTGTGCTTGCAAGTCTCAGAGCAAGTGGTCAAAGCGAAGTGGTCTGTGCGGATTCACTATGTCGAGGATTTCGAATAATTCACTTCATCACCCTGGATGATGTTTCACCAAAGACAATGAAGAGCAGATCAATATGGAGTATGGTCATTCAGAGATGAACTCTCCGAAAGAGGGGGTAGTGTTACACCTAGCACGTTCGCAGTGGGGTCATGTACAATCACCAGCGATTTCCCTAATTAGACGTAATCGGCTATCACTCGTCACGGATGCATGAGCCAATCTTTTCGGATGGCCCGCAAACGAACACCCACACCATGGATAAGCAACGACAGCTAGGTAATGTTTGCCGTCGCTTCAGCTCTGAATCGCCGACGACAAATGAACAACCCGCAAACAGCTGCCTGGCATCGGCCACGAAGCTGACGCTCGCGGATGACAAACGGCCAGCGGACAAACAACTGAATGGCGCCAGCCAAAAGCCAACGACTGCCCGAAGCCTAAGAATATGTGCTGACTCTAAACAGCAAAGCTGTTCTCTATCACAAGATGCCTACTGGTCTAGAGGTAGTGTTAGCAACGGTTCCAAATCACGGGTCCGGATCGGTTCCAGTTCCGAACTGCCAAGAACCCGAACCGTCCAATCACAGGTGGTCAAAAGCCGGAACCGAACCGTAACCCGCTGGGTTTTCGCTGGTTTCTTCTCTAAAACTATTGCTCCAACGAAGTTTTTGAGTTACGATTGGATCGTGACATGTTCTATATGTAGATTATGCAGTTTTTGACACTCTTATACCTCCCGCTCCCCGATTTGCGATAAAATTAGTATTCGTTGAGGCGCTGCAAAAAACAGTCGATATTGGCCGCGTTTTCGGTTGTATTTCACAGTGACTCAACAAATACTAGTCGTATCGCAAATCGGAGAGCGAGATGTGAAAGAGCGTCAAAATCTGCATAATCTACGTATAGAACATGTTGCAATCCAATCAGAACTCAAATATTCAATTGGAGCAGAACAGGAGAGATTATTGGGGCCGATGAAAAATGAGGCTCTGCTACAGGTACAACCCGCCAAAACCCTGCGGGTTACGGTTCAGTTCCGGGTTTTGACCGCCTGTGATGATACGGTATAGTTTCTGGGCGGTTCATGAACCGCCCAGGGGCTACGGGTCTGGGTTCGAACTGGGCCACAGCCGGGTAAAACGGATCAGGTGCAAATACTATCTGAAGGTCATCAGATCGAAACGATACCACTGGTCCGGCAGCACAAGCCTGTGAGCTTGATATCATGAAGGATGCCGATGATCTGATCATAATCCAATGACAATAATGACGCTAGTGGATCGAGAGATGGAGGACTGCAGTAGTTGCAAAATGAGCAGGCATTGGTTCGAAGGTGGTTACGGTGCTGGAGCTCTAGAGAAAAGCGTAGATAGAAGTATTTGTTAGAGCAAAGACAAAGGAATAAAGACCTTGGGTTCTTCGAGGGTAGAAAGGCATCAACCTTCTCAGCGAGGAGAACAAGCCTTAACAATATATGCATTGGAGAAACCCTATTCTTTTCGTTCAGAATCTTTTAGTGATTTCCACATCCCGAGTGAAACTCCTAATCTACCTGCGAAGCAGTCCTGGAATAAGTTGGATACTCTTTGACCGGGTAAACCTGGAGTGACGCGCCCGGTGTTACAGCTGGAGGTGTCGCATTTGACTCCACCATGGATGGGTCAGCAATATGAGTGACGGTTTTCAGTTCGTCTAACAGTGCTCCAAATGACCAACATACTGACACGTGTATTAGGTTCGTGTATTGGGGCTAGTAATGGGTTGGCATCTTGTGTTTGGGTCGGGTGGAGTCGTTTTTGCATATTATAGAGTTGTTTTTAGTCTTGTTTGGGATTTCTTGGCATTATGGTGTTTGGTTTCGTGGGTGTGATTGGGCTGGGGGATGCTGATATTTGATTGACTTATTTCAGTATGTTCCTTGTCATTCCTGCAATTGACTAGCAAGCTAACGATGCGTTAGGAATTTGGTCTCTCTCTTTTGGTGTTGGGTATGGGTTTTCTAAACGTTTTCGGGCTAGTCAGGGTTGTGTTTGCATCTTCAGGAGTTGCTGCTATCTGATTTAGATTGTATGCAATACTTTCGTGACAAGCTAATATGATATGGTATGAATCTACCCCTTCATAAGACCACTTTTTAGGTGCAATGCTTGGCGACGTGTCAGTCCTTTCAATACTGCATTAATCTTTGCCTGCACCGTGACATTTGCATCTCCATCCACTACAACTTCACTCTTTTGGCACTCTTTCTGAACTCGTCTGCTTTCTGCCTTTCTGCCTTTCTGTCTTTCTGCCTTTCTGCCTTTCTGTCTTTCTGCCTTTCTGCCTTTCTGCCTTTCTGCCTTTCTGCCTTTCTGCCTTTCTGCCTTTCTGCCTTTCTGCCTTTCTGCCTTTCTTCCTTTCTGCCTTTCTTCCTTCTACCAGTTCTGTATTCTGAAAATGACTCGAACAACAATGCCACTGCAAAAGGCCGTCTCCACAATTCCAGAAGCCGCACAGGCAACTCCTGGAGTTGTCTCCCCAATGCCACATACTGCAAATGGTAAAAAGAGAAAATCCATATTGCATGCTGACAAGCAGAAGCGAAAGAGAACGAAGGCTATAGCATCACGTATTGATGTTTCGACTACTCGGATAGCCTCAGCATCTACACACATTGTATCTGCACAAAATCCCACCCTGAAGCCATCTCCTCCCCTGCCAAATCAAGGCCTCACACTCGATGTTGCCAGCACCCACTGGGATTTCAATCGGTATTTGTTTGGTGACGAACCTTACTCAACTTCGGAGTCCAGACCCATCATCATCAGCATCACAATTCACCCCATCATCCCCGCTGAATACACCATTGCGTTTGTCAGGCAGCAGCCAACGATATGGCGGTCAAAGTGTTTTCGCACCATGTGACCTTCGAGTCACTGCTGTGCTGGAAATAATGGGTCGCATGATTGTGAAGCAACTGTTGAGCGAGAGACCATTTCCAACTGAAGCTGAGTTAAGCTGGTAGCTTATACGATTGCAAGAGTGGTAGATAGTGTCTAACGTATCGTTTCCACACAAAGTCGGTAGTGAAATGCTGGTCCAAGGCATGCATGCAGGAAGGAGTCCATATTAGCTTCCGGGAATATCAGAAGGAGTGTCTCAAGATAGTTAAGTATCTCCCAGAATTGCATTCTCATTGACTAACCGGCCGCCGTATGTCAGATCAAAAACAGTTCCAATGCAGTCAGATCGAACATAATCAAGAAGGCCTGTAATTGTGTAAAGAGACTATACAACTTGCATCGTTTCGAAGATGATGATGAGCGCCACCTACACATTGACCAAATATTTTCAGATATTACATACACTGTGCGCTAATGTGATCCTACGAACGAACCCATGGTGAGTCCTGTCCGCAACTCTCAGCATCGCTAATGCCACCAGGAACACGCAAGCTACTTTCTGGCCAAGGAGATTCCACAATTGCTATATCTACATTTCTTACAACAAATACGCAAATGCGGCAGGCATCTGGAGGGCTGCCGTGACTGGATTCGAGAACAGACACCCCCGGCACTGATTCTGTTATCATGTATGGCATTGTATCACGCACTGACGGAATGACAAGCAAATTGAGGTTCAGCTCTGACAAAGGTTGACAGCGATGACTTGGACATCCTGAGGAAAAGGGCCGAGTGGAAGTACTATTTCAATCGAGATAATGACGGCGGTAAGCATGGCCTTCACAATGCATGCAATTGCTCTAACATTTTGCAGAGACTTACACTGATCTCATGAATATTTGGAATGATTTCCCATCTCCATTGAAACTGAAGGTAATCAAGTCCATACAGGCGGCTCTCAACAATCTCATTCTACGTGAGAAAGAAGCAAATAACACGCCTGCCATTGCTACCAAACCTCATTGGGTGGTGTTAAATAAGACTGCCATGGAAGCCCTGATGATGGAGCTGGACATTGAAACTCCAATCATTTCTGCAATCTGCATCCCCATTGCTCAAGATTTGTTTTTCGATGCTGAGGATAGGGTTGACAATGGCAACAATGATAGCAACAACCAGCATTATTATATACACAGTGCCAGGAGTCGTACCCAGCGACATTGTGGCCTCCAGCTGGATGATGATCAGGTCGAGAATGAAGAGGTGGCGGACGATGATGAAGATGGAGATAAGGATGAGGATGAGGACGAGTACAATGATCTGGAGTCGGAGTCGGTGAATGAATGGAAAGGAGAGAGTAGTTCAGAGGATGTGCTTCAAGCTGGCTGCGACCTGTAGCATGGCATTTGGAATGAGAAACTGTATATATTAGGCCTTAATATCGAACATCTTGCACATTAACATTCCTACTGTATCCGTCGCCCGAGCTGTGAGTCAAATTTTGAGCTTTGTATAAACGTCGCATGCAGTGAACACAGTGTTATGTAAAGGGGAACATTGCACCCACGATTCAGAGCATCGTATAAACGTCGCATGCAGTGAACACTGTGTTATGTCAAGGTGTACATTGCACACAGGCGTTATATGATAAGTATAATGGATCAATAAGAGTGCGCACTGTATGACTGCGTCAGTAAGAGATACTGCGTCGGTAAGAAACAAGTACACTGCATAGCTCCGTCAGTGAATGATACAAAGTCAGGCGCAGCATACGCAATGCGAGGGGTCGTGCAGTGTCACGCCATGTCGAGGCTCATGAGGATTCGATTCAAACGTCTGATGCGCCCAGGCTTATGTACATCCAGGGGGCGACTTGGTGTTTTTCTCGATATTCTCCATTATTGAGCAGAGTCAAAAGGGTTCCCCAGGCTTTGCCAGAACTTTGGGTTTGCTTGCTGAGAGCTGTCCACAGCTCATTGAAATCTTCAGTGCATTGGGCCTTCATCAGAACAAAGGCGACCTGGATGTTAGCAGCAACCACGTCAGATTGGATAACTATATCGAAATTCTTCTTGGGTTAAACTGTTTCGATATTTTCTACTCCCGGATAAACATCATCGTATTCTCGTTTTGCCTGATGATGGGGCATGTGTATCCTTTGGCGAATCCTGGGAGCACCGTCTATATCTCGATTTTGTTTTTGCTTGGTTCCTAACAAAGGGTGTCGATTTGTCCAAATGCCCCATTGATTCCATCCAAAAGCTCAATGACCCAGTCCGGAATGTCATTCCTTGTGATAGGCTGGAATTGTGTCACCTGCTTATCATTATCGCTTCATAAGATCAACGCATTTTCCCCCCTCACCACCATGTAGACGTCCGTCATGCTGGGGTCTAACCTGACCATTATAGAACAACGAAAAATTGCTCAACAGGGGTGGTGTGAAATAAGATGAATCGAGCTCTGGATTCATGCTGCAGTTGTACCGATGGCTTGTCGTCTGGGAGAGAGGCTTATGTAATTACGGACCACGAATGTGGGAATTGGTAATGATATAGGGGTCGTATTTCATTTGAATTGATTCACCAAATCCAATAGTCAATGGCTGTAAGAATGGTCAATATAGCGGCTGCTTCTCTGCCGATAATTGTCTGGGTTCCTCCACAGTTCTGCGTGCAAGAATACACGTCCTGATCATCACAATCTACATTCCAGCCCTTCAATCTAGTGCAATGATCAGTAAAAACTGGACTGTCAAAACTTAGACCTCCTCCTGCTCTGGCTGCATCTGTGCAGTAGACGTTCCATAGATACGGCGTGTTAGGTGCGTCCCAAAAGTGATCTTCGAGAGGTTCTTGTGCTTTGTTTGGGAGAGCGTCGATGCTATCAAAGATGTTGAAACGTTCTGGTTCTGCCAGCGGCGATGGGATTCAGGCTAAATCGAAGCAGTTGACTCGACAGTGACAGTTGGTGTTGTATGGCATCACGGCCGCTTGATTCATTGGTGTGGGTAGAAATAGCGTTAGCAACGGTTCCAACCCAGAGGCTCCGGGTCAGGTTCAGATCGCCAGTAGAACCGAACCAGACAGAACGGTTCGGGTCAACTCAACATTATGGAACTGCCCAAATTCCCTGGATATTGAATGGGGCCAAAAATGGGTGCATACTATTGCACATGCGACTTTTGACATTCTCAATTTACTCAACCAAGCGATTCATATTAATAATTTTGACCATTGTTGAACATATTTCAACCAAATCCAAAATGACAACTACAAATTATTAAATATGTATCATAACCTGATAGGTTGACTTTGTAACAAATAGAAAGAAAGCCAAAACTGTATAAACACTTGTGCGGTGATAACTTCCTGTATGTTGTGGTATGAATGAATCGCCATACGTATTTTGGTATCGATCATGTATATTATCACATCATTGCCTACCTTTCGCGCATCTTAATTATATCTTCTCTAATCTTACCATTGAAATCAACTTGAAATATGTTTGAATAATATCACAATGGGCCGAGCATTTTATGTTCCTTCAATAGTGTATTTGAACTGCCTTTTTCATCATATATGCATCGAATACAAAACATTTGTCAATAGTGACCAAGAAAATTACAAAATCAATGATACTTATGTTCCATTTCAAGAAACAGAATACCAAATGAAATATAAAATACACATCTCCGCTCTACAATTGCTTATTAACTGTTCCTTTTCATGTTTCTTGTATATTGGCGGGCGTGAAGTTCATAATGATTCGAGTTGCTGTGCGCTTCGACTTTCAAACTGGCTTGATAAAGCCTGTAATGTTAGGGGCGGCATGTATATATGGCTGTTCTGCCTCATCAATGACATCAGAATTATCACATATATTCATATCATCTTCATCATCAGCCTCTCTATCGTATTCATTTTAATTTAAATCGTCCAAGTTACCGTTCCAATGTAGCCAATCATCAGTATCAGATAGCGTTTCGGCAGAACTAAGATCATCACTTTCGCTTGGATGGCGGTTGATTCTACGTATTCGCTGAATATTGAGAACTTTGGTTTTGCAACCTGGAAGGTTAATCTGTGATAAGGACAGTGGAAGAGGGGATTTTTCAGTCATTTTGAAAGCTGCAACACTGTCATATTAAAAGGCTGACCAGGATGATTTAACTGTCTCATCGGTGTCTGAAATATAATCCATGGCTGTTATTTGTTTCTTTTGGGTGCATGATGCCTTCTGAGTTGCATGTAGGTTTTCACTGCCCTGCCACATCTCCAAAAAGTCATGAACCTTGGCCATCCAGTGCAGCTGTTTTTCCTCAGCCTCTTTCTTGATTTCAGAATTGTTATCAGATATTAATGAATCTATTTGTGCAGTATCACCGGCCAAAAGACCATTTTTATTTCTCGCAAACTGCCGAACAACCACTTCTTCTCGCAATGTTTCACCCGTAGTTTTAGACTGCCTCCACGCAATTACATCTCGGCCAAGTGGAAAGCTGGCTTCCGCTCCAACTCCGTGTGGCATGGTTGAGAAGATGTCTCGCACTATATTGGCTATATCGTGATGCTTCGTATTTAATTTTTCTTGCTGTCGCCGCCAATCAGTTATGTCAGGTATCCAGAAAGCCCTGCTAATCTCTGTAGGGTCGGAATGATAATCATTAAGATTGGGATTAATTTGTCCCCCATTATTGGGTAGCTTGGGTGGTGAATTCAAAAAGGGAGTGGTAGCCGTTGATAAGCGTGCTGCGCGATGGCTGCGCCCTGCAGTACCTTCCGCCGTGTGTGCAGGTGTAAAATACTCATCATCACTGGACGAATCATATGGCTCATAAGTCGATTGACCTGGCCCAGACACTGTAATGGAGGAGAATGGGTCCTGATTTGGTATATTTTGAGGTTTTCCAGTAGTCGTAAATTGCTTTTTGATGCAGTATTTATGCTCCACATATTTTATAAATGCATCCTTGTACTGGGCAGTGAAGAAGCCCTCGTCCTCAGGATTAACATCCATAGCCTTGACCCACTTCCTAAATGATCACAACTTCCGACATGGCTCAAGGATATGTGCTGCAATGAGGAGCATGCCTGTCTCGGGTGTAACTTTGGAGTAATATTTGGACAGCTTTTGGCATGCAAACTTCAAAGCAAAGTATAGATCTTCTTTCACTGAGTTTTTTTCATTGCCAAATCACGCATTACGCCATCTACATGATCGAATATGTCATTATATATTGTGATCACATGGTGTAAAGTGACTGTACACCATTTCAACATCCAAAGTGTCCAGTAAAGAAATGGTCTCAGTACCTCCATTACGTATTTGACAATAATCCATTTGTCATCCGTTGTGAATAAAGGCCGGTAATCAGCATAATTAAGGATTTTGAGCCACTCGCATGTAAACTCTTGCAATCTGTATGCCCGCTCCAGTAATTCCAGAGTTGAATTCCACCGAGTTTTTACATTCATGGTAGGTAATAGTGCAATTCTGCCTTTTGATTTTTGGCGGTTGAGAAACTCATTGCGTCTTCCGGGAGTCAGAGTAATCAATACCGCAAGCATTCTCTGCTATATCAAGAGTCAGTCTTCAGAATGAAAATGTATATAACATGCAGTAACTACCTTTTCAGTAATTTTAGCTAATCTGGGCTTTATGGCTGCCCTCATTGAGAATCTTGCATTTCCTGCCTTCTGCAGCTTGAGGCTTTTGGTTAATGTGGCACTCTCATTTTCTCCAAATTGCTCGTCACGCTTATTGGCTTCCTATGACTTTGTTCCACCTTTGACCCCCAGATTACTCATGAATGCTCCTGAACAAAGCTGAATGACATGCACCATGCATGGTACATGGTTTCGTAATGCCGACCATTCAATTCACGAGGTTTCAAGTGTAGATTGTAATTCCCATGTTATTGAATAGTTGGATGAGGTGTTACCAGTGGTCATACCGAGCAATCAACCGTCGGCAAGACTGAAACATTCAATTACCTCCTTCAAATGCTCGGCCAGTCGCACACCTGTGTGTTTGACTTTAACCTATTATTGTCTGTCAGCAGAAGAAAATATCAAACCAAGAGGCCACAAACCTCATCAAATGCAAGCTGTACTTTACGAAGGCACCAGTAAAAATCAATATAATAACAAATGACTGACAGAATTGTCAATTCATTGGTAGACATCCACCCATATAACGCTGCACTGACTTTATTTTGTGTCGGCAACTGCGATTTGATTGCATCAATTGTGAGGAAGTATTCTCTTCGACAAATATTACTAAGAGTACTGGCAGAGGGAAGAAATAAGTTGTCTCTTAAAGCATTGAACGTCCATCGTAACTCCAGGTTCATTATGGTGTTCAACGGAATGTGTGCAGAAACAAATCCTAGCATCAAATTGTGGTTCCAGGTTTTTTGGTTGAATTCAAGAGTTTTAAAGTCATTATCTGCCAGTTTTGGACGTTCAATCTGTTAAAATTGTCAGTATGGTCTAGGATTTTAATCAGCCTGTGTTGGATGGGAACTACTTGCCACCATAACACCCAGACTGCCATTCATCTTCAGTACAGCTAAAGCTTGCTCATCACCAGCCGTATCTGTCAATAATGTCATGTCTGATTCAGTTAACTCATTCAGCTCTGCTTTGTATGGCTTTGATTTGAGGTGTTTCGCCATTGTACTTGTTCCATTCTCCAATGGATGTACCAGAACTTGGTGACAAATGATACAAATGACGCTGGGGCAGCAGTTTTCGGATTTTGCGCAATGTTTGTAGTATCACCATGCCACTGCATACCGGGAGCTGCTCCACACAATCGTAGTTTTTGTTTCAACATTCATGAAGGTCAACCATTTATCAAACACCATTTGCAATATTTCATCGGTCAAATCTCGATTAAGACACGTTCATTTTTCAAGGAGTACATTACTTCGAGTGAGGATGTATCAATGGACTTTGCTGCAGCCATTGAAGAAGTGTTTGAAGGGAATATCAAAGCAAAATGAGAAAAACTTCGAACTGTACTGCTGTCAAAAATATTGATATGTGTATGGATTTCTTGATGCCTTATATACCTGCGTCCACAGGCTGTTCTTGAGAAGAAATGATGGACAGTATGTCAGTAAAAATTGATTTGTTGATCAAAGCAGTCAAAACTACAACAAAACTAGTGCCTTCAAAACAATCCTACGCACTGGAGATGTTGTGCGAATGAAAATCATAGACGCTCCGTTGACGCTCACTTTTACACCTGCATCCTACATGTCTTATTGCACAATTGCACTGTATTTGATTATAAAGACCGGCTTTCATGAATATTTGACACAATATATGTCGTAATACAGATGAATTGTAATTTAATTCTTTCAAACAGACATTACTCAGATAAATTGCATACCTGATTTGTAGTTGAACGCAGCCAATACTTCAATTATAGTAATGCAATGTATCTGTTCCCTCCCGTGCCCAATATTGTGTAACCAAAAATGGGTGACACTCTGTTGACGCTCACTTTCACTCCTGCAGCCTACATGTCTTATTGCATAAGTGCACTTGATTTGATTGTCACAGCTGGCTTTGATGCATATTTAACAATAATATACCTCCCAATATAGATAACTCGTAATTTAATTCCTTCAATTCAGACATTACTCGGGTAAATTGCATACCACTGATTTGTCGATAAAGGCAGTCAAAACTACAATGAAACTAGTGCAATCAAAACAATCCCACGCAATAGAGATGTTGTGTCACCAAAAATCGTTGACACACCGTTGATGCTCACATTTACTCCTGCAGCCTACGTGACTTCTCGCACAATTACACTGTATTTTATTTTAAAAGCTCGCTTTCATGCATATTTGACAAGAATATACCGCGTGATACAGATAACTCGTGATTCAATTCCTTCTATTCAAATGTTACTCAGATAACTTGCATACCACTGATTTCTCAATAAAGGCAGTCGAAACTGCAATAAAACTAGTGCAGTCAAAACAATCCCATGCACTGGAGATATTGTGTCACCAAAAATCGTTGACACTCCGTTGATACTCACTTTTACTGCTGTATCCTACATGTCTTATCGCCAGATTACACTTTATGTGATTGTAAACGCTGGTAATGATTCATATTTGAGAAGAATTTACCTCACAATACAAATAACTCGTAATTTAATTCCTTCAATTCAAACATTACTGAGATTGATTGCACACCACTAATTTGTCGATATAGGCGGTCAGAACCACAATAAAACTAGTGCAGTCAAAACAATCTCACACACTAGAGATGTTGTGTCACCAAAAATTGTTGACGCTCCGTTGACACTCACTTCTACTCCTGCAGCCCACGTGTCTTATCACACAATTGCACTTTATGTGATTGTAAAAGCTGGCTTTCATGCATATATGATAAGAATACACCTTGCGATATACATAAATTGTGATTTAATTACGTGAATTCAGAGGCTACTGGGATGCATTGCTTACAACTGATTTGTCGATAAAGTCAGCACTTTCAACCGGCCTCACGTGGCATAATGATAATTCCGTAAGTGTGTATTATTTATAGCCCTCTTTCGTCATCCAGCTGGTTATGCCAAATATTCATGGTTACCCATGAGGTCTTTGTGAGATCGCCATCAGGTGTACAGGGCCTGAGTGGCAGCTTATGCAGTTGGAGTTTTATTACAATCGTTTATAATGGCTGTCTTTTAAATTAATTCACCCTGTAATCAGACTGCAACTAGTGAAATAAATATAACAACAATGATGTAAAATTCAAGTGGCATATTATGTATCAATTAAGTTTTTACTCTCATGCTTAAAATAATTATTCTTAATATATGCAGGCTGATAAGCAGTTTATCTCGCATATCTGGTGTGGTCAAGGTTCATTCATTTGGTTCCATCCCTGCACATGCACAGACAATTTTTTCAGGTGTCACTGAAATCATAGAAAACTAACAAATGCAAAAATAGGACTAAAAAGCATTTACGCTTAAGAAACTGTCGAAAATTGCAATACCACAATCAATGACTATATGAGAATCTGTGCTCACGGGCCATCATGCTCCGTACCCATATATTCAGATATCGGTATAACAAATAGTAGGGGACGAGGCAGGCAAGCGATGATTTCGTACTGATTCAACTGTTTCGACTGGCATAAATTCCTCAACAGGCTTTCCAACTCCTAGTAGCAAATGATAAGTTCCAGGAGGAGAGGGTGGTTGGGCCATAGATGATGTGGCAGGAATGGATATTGTAATATGAGTCAACACCACCAGAACCTTCAATTGAGCAGTGCCATTCTTTCTGTCGCACTTGCAAAAGTAATCTTCCGCATCTGCCCAACCCGGAGTGGTCAATTCTTCGAGCTTCATTCAATTCGTACGAAAGGTATCCAGCCGTTCCTGCACTGATTTGTTGATTGTGCCAACTACACAGTCAGGTTCGTCAACATCACTGAGCTCTGCATACTCATTGTCTTCTCCATCCGCTTTCTCATATTCATCATCATTCTCATCTGAAGTTGCATCATCGTCAACACTATCTCCAATTGCCTCCAACATCTCTGCAAATGTCATTTTAGTTGTATCACCCGCTGCTCTTTTCAATATAGTGTCTTCCTCTCTCTCTACCACTGCTTCTACTTCTGCAACCCTCTTTCTTTTCTTTGGAAAGAAGACGATGCAAAGCACTAAGTGCTCGGACCCGTTCTGCCTCAACACCAGTCTTGCCTTGGTTCGCTTGATGACGTCGTTGTGTAGCATGTATTGTCGATTTGCCGTATTTGCCAGCCGGGAGTCAGGAAAAGTTCTTTCTTGGTATGTAGACCATATTTGTCGCTCTTTCGTGTAGTTCGTGTGGACTTTGTTTTTTGAGATGTTGACAGTTGGACAGTGGGGGAAAGGTGGGTCATTACGGTTGTAGGTTCGATCTAGTTACACTACCAATGTAACAATACTAGCAGGCGCTACAACTGCAATGGCTTTGCGGTGTGTTCAATCACAATACAATATCCATTCAACATGACTGCAGAAACTGTTGCACATGACATGTCTTCAGTTTGAACGGCTATTACACTAAACATACAACTATCGGTAGCTGTTTCAAAAATCTCATATTGCCAGCCATGCACTTTTGTTTATCATTACCAATAAATAACTGTGTTTGTATAAGGCCAACATCCTTGCAAATTTGCCGCCTTCCACAGCAGGGTCCATCATGAAACGCTACGATACCAAATTATCTTTACTGATGGCTTAAAATGTCGATTCAACTTGCGTTTTCCAGAAATTGTTATATATTCTTCAGGTTCTCCCTCTTCTCTAAACTCAAATTCTTCTCTCTTCAATTACAATATAGCTGAACCACAACCAACTGCTTCAAGCAGAGAGCCAAGCATAAAACTATACCTACGTCCGCCTCTACAGCGAATATCACTATTCAGGAAACTTTGCTCAAAATGCGCGCAGGGAATCCCCACCAAAAAGCCACCGATATTGCAACGAGAAATATGCATAAGGATGACAAGTTGAAAATTGTACGCAAACCTGGCGCAAGGAAACACAGGGAAAACCATGCAATTGGATGTAAGTTACATATTCTACAACAACAACGGTCAATTAACCGGATTTCATTAGCTACAATCTGTTCAGAGCTACGTGAACAGTTCAACCAGAGCCATAAAGACAACTTACCATGGTCAACCAAAGCATGTGTCCGAACAGTCCGTGAAATTGAACACCATGATGTTGTCAACTGCGGAGTTTTTGCAGACATATTTTCTGACAAACGACCCCTGGAATGGACAAGATCTTCTTGAAAAGCATTAGAGGAGGCCGCAGCGAAGTATATGATTGAAGTAACTGCCATTACCAATGTTTTAAATTTTCATTGCAGCAACTGAATTATAGTAGGTTTTTAACATGTCTGCAACCATGGCCAGGCAAGGTGGGCATGTACAGCTTGAGCAGGCAGACATGCGCATCGCACCCAACATGGGCAATATGGCCAAACATGGCATATCGCGTGCTGGAATCTAGAAAACGAGGAATTTGATTAAAAAGCTGCGGGCAGACATTCGAGAAGAAAAGAGACGGGGTGTTGAGTTGCCAGGCCCTAAGAGTGTGAAGGCGGTCATTGAAAACCATCCATCCATGATCTATGATAATCACTTGCCTGGCTGCCTTCTTGGCCAAAATAAGGTTGCTCGAAATCCTTACCCTCGCTGGAGGCGCAAAGGCACAAAACCTTCCACTACTACAGTGCCTGCTGCAGCACGACGTAGTAGTGAAAGATTGGCTAATCTCAGCCTTTCGAACGAATTTACACCACTCGAAGATTCAGAAGACAAAGCAGAACACGACGTTTACCATTTTTGTGACTCCAGTACTGATGGCACCGATGAATCACGTATGTACTCCCACCTTTCACATGAAAAATTACTACTAACTATTTCACAGAGAATGGCAGTGATGATGAAGCAATTGAAAATCTTAGTGAATAAACAAGTGGGTTTATTGGGCATACCTAAAGCTTCAATTGGCAGTGACTTTTTTGGATATTATGTGCATTATTATTATGGGGACATTTAATTTTGATATACAATCTATTTAAACAGTTTCAGCAGTCGAAACTCGCAATATAATAGTGAATGAAATGCAATTTAATCTGTTGAGTGTGCAACGTTGGTATTATTGGAGTTCTGTCCAGATTTATCGAAAATTTAATTTTAACTAACCAAGCTCATATTGCAAGACACCTTCTTCTTATATAAGAATGAATGCCATCTTTATCAATGAATAACCTATTTGTGGGTGCACATACATTGAGGGTACAGGACCGAAAGTGAGCGTCAACGGAACGTCAACGATATTTGGTCGGACAACACCTCTCACGCGAGGGATTTTATGTGCTATGTACACATTCTCAATGTTCTGACTGCCTTTATCGACTGAAAAGTTCTCAATGATGCACCGATGCTATCTCTGAAAATGGGTATCTGCAATTATTCAATCACAATTTATCGGTATCGCAGGACACATCATAATCAAAAAGAACTAACACCATTCATTACAGTTGATCCTGATAATTGCGCTTGACCATACGCATAGGCTACGGGACTGAATGTGAACATCAACGGAGCATCAACAATTTTCGTCGCACAACACCTCTAGCGTGAGGGATTATATATGCTACGTTTGCATTTTCTATTTTCTGACTGCCTTTATCGACTAAAAAGTTCTCAATGATGCGCCGATGTTATCTCTGAAAATAAGTATCTGTAATTATTCAATCACACTTTTTCGGTATCGCAGGACGCATCATAATCAAATAAGAACAAACGCCATTCATTACAGTTGATTCTGATAATTGCCCTTAACCATACGCATAGGCTACGGGACTGAAAGTGAGCATCAACGGAGCGTCAACGATATTTGGTCATACAACACCTCTAGCATGAGGGATTATATATGCTAGGTGTGCATTTTCTATTTTCTGACTGCCTTTATCGACTAAAAAGTTCTCAATGATGCACCGATGCTATCTCTGAAAATGAGTATCTGTAATTATTCAATCACAATTTTTCAGTATCGCAGGACGCATCATAATCAAATAAGAATAAATGCCATTCATTACAGTTGATTTTGAAAATTGCCTTTGACCATAAGCATAGGCTATGGGACTGAAAGTGAGCGTCAACGGAGCGTCAACAATTTTTGGTCGCACAACACCTCTAGCGTGAGTGATTATATGTGCTATGTTCACATTTTCTATTTTCTTACTGCCTTTATAGACAAAAAAGTTCTCAATGATGCACCAATACTATCTCCGAAAATGAGTATCTGCAATTATTAAATCACAATTGATCAGTATCGCAGGACGCATCATAATCAAATAAGAATGAATGCCATTCCTTACAGTTGATCCTGATATGTGTACTTGACCATACGCATAGGCTACGGAACTGAAAGTGAGCGTCAATGGAACATCAACGATGTTTGGTCGCACAGCACCTCAAGTGCAAGAGATTATATATACTACATTCATATTTTCGAACATCTGACTGCCTTTTTGACTAAATAATTCTGCATAATCCACCGATGCTCTCGCTGAAAGTGAGTATCAGCAATTGTTAAATCACAATTCATTGGTATCGCAGGACATATCATAATGAAATAAGTACGAACGCCATTTTCTACATGTGATAATACTATTTGTGCATGACCATATACATAGGCTACATGACTGAAAGTGAGCGTCAATAGAGCTTCAACAATTTTTGGTTGCACAACACCTCTAGTCAGAGGGATTATATGTGCTCCGTCCATATTATCCAACTTTTGACTGCTTTTGTCCATTAAAATATTCTCAAAATGCACCAATACTATCTCTGAAATCATAAGTAATGAAAAAATCACCATATCAAAATTAATTGTATACAATGAAAAACTTGGCAGAAAGTGTGAAATGACATTTGACGCATCTGTGATGCTTTCCATTCACGAAATTCAGAAGAACCCGTTGTTAGAACCTGCAGGTAAGACCCGGCGGGTCTATCTAAACCAGGTAAAACACGTGGGTTGGCCAGTTCGGTTCCGGCTTTGGAACCGGAAATTACCTCCAGGTCAGTTTTAGTATGGTTCCAGAACCCGAACCGGAGAACAGTTCCAGTTCGAAACCGGACCGAGGGCAGATAACCCAGGCCTGTTGTTAACACTAGGTTGAAAGAATACCTTCCTCAGAAGCGTTTCTTTGCAATCAATATGATGTACCACCAGGAGCTTGGCTGCAGGATTGCCCGGTGAAGGTAGTATCCGTGCTTAATTTGTGACTTACTTTGAGGATACATCAGGAGGTTCGCTTGGGATGTGAAATCACAAAAAGATTCTGATCAAAAACAATAACTTTTCAATGCGGATATAGTGAAGGCCTGTTCCCCTCACTGAGAAGGTTATGCCTTTCTACCCTTGAAGAACCCAAGCTCTCTATACCTTCATCTTTGCTCTGACAAATACTGCCATTTACACTTTTCTCTAGAGCTCCAGCACCGTAACCACCTTTAAACCAATGCCCGCTATTCGCAACTACCGCGGTCCTCCCACTCTCGATCCCCTATCGTTTTGATTGTCATTTATATTATAATCAGACCATCAGTATCCTTAATGACATCAAGCTTCCGAGCTTGTGCCTGCGGACCAGTTGTATTCTTTCAATCCGATGACCTCCAGACGAATAGGCTTCTTTTGAGAGAGAGCAGCTTCACTATTCAGAGTCGGCACATATTCTTAAACCTCTGGCAGTTGTTGGCTTCTTGGCTGGCGCGATTCAACTGTTTGCCAGCTGTCCATTTCATATTGTCGAGTATCAGCTTCATGGCCGATGCTGTTCAACTGTGTGTGGGCTGTCCGTTTGTTATCGGTGATCTGGAGCAGAAGCGACCATGTCTATTAACTAGTTTTTGATACTTATTGATGGTATGGGTGTTTGTTTGCTAGCCATCTGGAAAGATTGGCCCTGGCATTCGAAACGAGGGATAGCCGATGACATTCTACTTGGGAAATTGTTGGTGATCATACATGACCCCACTGCAAATTTGCTAGGTGTATCATCCACCTCACCTCGTTCAATTATCAAGCTCGGCACTCTATGCTCACTCAAGGGGGCCAAATAGGCTTACATCCAATAGTTGAAAGATATAAGGACAGTGAGCTGGCAAATACAGTGGATGAATATTATTCTTAAAGGAGCACTAGTATTAGCAATAGTTCCAAACTACAGATTTGGTTGGGTTCCAGGTGTGGAATCATACTAAACCTGAACGACAAATGATTGCTGTTCCCAGATCCAGAACTAAACCAAACTCGCCATCTTTTGGCAGGTTCAAATTCTGATTCCATCCCTCCTATTGAGTATTCGAGTTCTGATTGAATTGGGTCATATTTAATATGTAGATTATGCAGTATTTGATGTTCTTTCACCCACCTGCCCACCGATTTGCAATTCCATTAGTATCCATTGAGTCACTGTAACAAACATTTACTTTCATTTCCATTTTTGGCTTTATTTCACAGTGACTCAACCAATACAAATCGTATCGCAAATTCAAGAGATCAAGGTAAAAGATCGTCAAAAACTGTATAATCAATGTACATAACATGTTGCAATCCAATCAGAACTCAAATACTGCATTGGAACCGAAAATAGAGTATCATTGGAGCGAATATATAATAGTGCTCTGCCACAGGTGAAACCTCCCAATACCCGCAGGATTTCAGTTCGGTTCCAGGTTGGAACTACCTGTGATTGGGCAGTTCGGATTCTTGGCCGTTTTAGAACCAGACCGGAGTCCTCAGTTCCAGTTCTAATTTTGACAATCGCTGCGAAACCTGGAACTGTTACTAAGACTATGTAGTACTGATAACACTCTGGAGTGCACTCAGAGTCATAGCCATCAAGAATTCGAAGCTGATGCTTTCCTTCAACACTGGTACTATAGTCAGAACCTGATACTTATGGGAAATGAACTAGTACTTATACCTGCAATTTTCAGATCATGCAGTCAAAAATGTGTTCTACTCATTCCAACCCAAGTTCATACTCTGTCCAACCCTTTGGGAACCAAGTAAAGATTGCTTCACCCTCTTTTTGCACCCCTGCATGCGATTCCATAAGGTGTGGTAAGCCCTTGTAGGTATACACGAGAGGAAGTACCTGGCCATCTGCAGAAATAATTTCAATCACAGTAACTATTGTCCAGTTTCCATTCTGGCTATACTGGGGATTTCTTCGGCCATTATGAACAATTACTCTGACCTTTAAGGTTTGATCTCACAGGAATCTCTGTTTGTTCATATCATAAATATTCACTGGCCAAATTGCAAATTGCTTAATAAGTTTTCAATTCTATTTGGATGTTACTAATAATCTTCGGAATAAGGAAATTACCTGGCTGAAATTCTCTCAGTCAAGTACTGCGTCACTTGCATTAGCTTTTTGGCTGGCCAGACACTGACTAAACCTAGCTGATATCTTAGGATTACAGTGCAAAAAGCAAGTGCCCCAATGTTTTCCAACTTCTTAGTATTTGGAGCTTCGCAATATTTCTTTTACATATTCCTTGATATGATGCAAATTTATTGGATGACCAAGATCATTTAATCTATTGCACATATATACAATTAATTTCTCCTCTTGTGGGATTCGAAGTTGTTGATGGTAACCGACATTGGATGCTGCTTCTGTATAGTGGAGTCAGTTTCAAAGCATGGAGTACAGTATACTACAAGTTGCTGCCGCCAACCTAATTGATGGCTCAATACCAGAAAGAATATACTTTTTTGCAAGAACAATAGACATTTTATGCTCAGAATCTAGCCTGGGCTTCACTCGACCTATTGTTGATACTGAACTGGTATTCAATTGTAAGTTTATTGTTAGATGAAAGTAAGGCCATTTCATTGGTAAAGTGATTGGAATCCCTATCATAGATAGTTAGCCAGTCAAAAATGTTATAGAATTGAAATTACTAGAAAGTACTTCAATATAAAGAAATGATTATAATTGATAGATTTTCTTTCCTTTTTACTTATTGTCTAGATTATAGTACAATTTGAATACTTAGATTCCAACCAGTATTTACTTTTGCAATTGTATCAAAAATTTCAATTTTGATTTACTATTGGTAATTTCAGTCTTTGGTTTGTTTTACTGAGTATATATTCATAATTCAATTTCACCCACTGAGTTCATTCCCTTCTATTCCAGTATTTACCCTCAGTATAGCATACCTTGATTGATAATCATGATATTTCCACTTTAATATTTAATATTATTTTAAAGAGATTATTTTATTGAAGTATCAAATGTTTGAATTGCATACAATTGGACTTTTGTTTTGACTGTACAAGGTTTATTTGTTCTTTATTTTATATTCAAGGGGTTCTGGCTGGTATGTTGTGCTAGATACTGGGGTTCTTTCAGGCCGGTATCGATTTTCCTGTTCTAGGTAACTTACGTTAGGGCTTGCACCCTGATGTTCTACAACAGTCAATGCAGCCCACACACGAACTAAATCATTCCAAACACTGTCACCAAGGCGATTAAATTCCAACCCGACGAACTAACGACAAACGACGATTTTCGACATTTAACTCAATGACCTGTGAAGTAAAGGCCTCTCAGTGGCGGTATGTGGATAATTTTGACCACTGCTCGGTGACTACATCATCCTGATCGATTTTACTCTAGACGCGTTGAAGTCGGCCGTCTTGTTCTGCTTAATAATGGCCCATCCGCTGGCCAGCTTGCTGTCATCGTTGAGATCATTGATCACAAGCGGGTAAGTCATCCTAACGGTTTATAGAGGATATATAATATCTTTTTAATGTGATCTATACTAAGTCGGTGTCTAGGTCTTGATTGACTCTCCCGACACGACCGTTGCCCGCCAGTCGTTTCCTCTTGCACATGTCAGCCTTACTAGCATCGTCATTCCGTCGCTACCGCGAGGCGCTCGCACTGCCATTGTTTCCAAGATTTGGGAGAATCAGAGTATCGATGAACAGTGGAGTAACTCTGCGTTTGCTAAGAGAATCAACTCCAACAACAGAAGATCCGCCTTGAACGACTTCGACAGATTTAAAGTCATGGTTCTCAGAAAGCAGAGACGCTTTGAGGTCAGAAAGGCTCTGGTCAACCTCAAAAAGGCCTCTGCTTAGGTTGGTGTGGATACTTGTGGATGGGCAAAAAAATAAAATAAATCAACTTCTTGCTATCACCTTGTATTTTCATGAATGAGAAAGGGTTTACTTCTAAATCGGCGTTTCTTCTTTTATTTAACCGACTTCGATAATTGAAGTTATAGATGTGGGCGATTTAAGTAAATGTGCTTCAAGATGTTCACAACGTATCACATAGTCTACTATCAATTGGAAATGATGTTATGTAAGGGGTTCATATCGTTCATATTCCAACTGCGAAATGACTGCAAAAATGAAATATTCACAACTGAACGCTGACAAAATTCTCCTCGTTCTTTTGGGCACTTTCTCCATTGAGGTCTTCATGTCCCTCGCACTCGGAGCAATCTTTAATTCCACTTGTGCAGCCACCATCTAGGGTATCGGAGCAAGAACCTCCATCATCTACAGACGCGGGCAACATATTGGATTTTGACTGAACTGAACTTTCGTTGTCTGAACCTCCGCTCCTAGGTTGGGTAGTTCCAAGTGTAGGTAGGACATCAGAGGGCTGCGAACTAGACGATATCGCTTGAGAGGATGATTGCAAGGGAGTACGTGCAGGCAGACTCTGCCTAACCTTGGTCATATCCACTCCAAGGTAGTAATTCCTGGCAACAACAATTCGACCCTCTCTTTCACAGGCTTCAATCCATTCCGGTCTAACGACAGGAATATTCATTTCTAGCGCCTTTTCCCACGCATGCCCTCGTCCCTCGGTGCAAACGAAATGAGTCGTATCGATTCGGACTATATCTTGAAGTCGCTTGGCTCCAATTCTTTGCAGTGAGGTTTCAAGGGCTTCACGATCCTCAGCTGACATGACACCAGGGCAAACTGTGATACCTGATAAATCTGTCATTTTATGCGTCTTGACAGTAACTTTATCGCTCGAGTATGTTCCTGCGCTTGTTCGTAGAATAAGGTGAAAAGAATACTCTTCGCCAACTGCGAGACCGGAGATTTTGGTCGAGGTATGTGCCATGGGGTTCGGGATTGTACCGGCTTTTCCATTGTTTCGATAAAGTGTGAGGCTTCTAAGTTTAGCTGTGGCTAATTCAATGGGATCCCATTCAAGCACAATCGATGTCTGAGTAGCATTGCGAAGGCGCAGGGTGGGTTTTTGTGGTGAATGAAGTCCGTAGAGTTGATAAATTTCATCTTGTAAAGTATTGAAGGCATCCTTTGCAGCTGCTTCTGCCTGAATGTTCCGAGAAACCTGGATGTCCACAATTGAACCTGATGCAATTCCTTGGGGCAGTAGAATTGAAGGAAATTCAATCTACAACTGTTAGCAGATACACACAGCGCTCGCAAGAACGACAGAATACCAGTCGCTTATCCTCGGTCAGAAGAATCGCAAGACCGGCATCGAGTTTGCCGACAGTAAGTGAAATTAACATTATTGTTGTAACTTGGTTAACACTTGACGATTCCCGTTTCTGCTATTGATGATGGACAATAAGAGTATCGTAAGAATTGTCCGTGTTCTTAAATTCAACTGTCGAGGTTATGCAAGTCCGTCGCACTGAGTTTTTGCTGTTTGCAAGATAAGTTCGCCAGAAATGTGTATGCACCTCATTCCCTCGGCCCAGGGGCCGCAACATTGTTAGAGGCTTGGGCACACTCAAACACCATACCGGACAGGACTTGCATACACCACCAATGGGTTGCCAAATTCCCATCTTAGTAGCCATGAGGGCACCATACGTGTCAAGGGCTTCCATATTATGGAGACATTTAATTTTGATATCCAATCTATTTATATAGTTTCAGCTGTCAAAACTTGTAATATAGTAGAGAATGAGATGGAATTTAATCTGTGAGGTGTGCAATTTCAGTATTATTGGAGTTTTGTCTATCTTGATTGAAAAATCAATTTCAACCAAACAAACTTTTATTGCAAGACATCTTCTTTTCAAATAAGAATGAAAGCCATCTTTATAATTGAATGATCTATTTATACAGAACCATACATTTAGGCTACTGGATTGAAGATAAGTATCAATAGAGTGTTAACCATTTTTGGTTGTACAACACCTCTACCAAGATAGATTATATGTGCTTGAATTATTTTTTCAACATTTTGACTGCTTTTATCAATCAAACATTTCTTATTAATATATTCATACTATCTCTGAACGTAAGTATCAATAATGATTCAATTACAATTTATCTATATTACATGATATATTATTATTGAATAAAGACAAAAGACATTCTTTATGATTAATTATATTATATGTACATTACCATACACATAGACTGCAGAACTGAATGTGAATATGGATAGAATGTCCAAAATAATCAGATATACAATATTTCTATCTTCTGATATTGTATATACTATGATTATTTTTTTAAAGTTTTGACTGCTTTAATTAACCAAACAGCTCTTTATAAAGTACTTATGCTATATCTAAATGTTGGTATCTGGAATTATTAAATCACCATATCTCTATATTGTAATACATATCTTTATCGTATAACTATTAATGACATTGTTAGTACTTGATTATACAACTGTAACTGACTATATATATAGGCAACAAGACTGAAAATAAGTATCAACCGAGTGTATATAACTTTTGAGTGTACAATACCTTGAATACAAGAGTTTATGTATATATTATTTATCTTTGTAAAAATGTAACTGCTTTATTGACTAAATAGTTTTTAATAATATATCTATACTATCTCTGAAAGGAAGTATTAGCAATTATTGAATCACAATTTAAGAGTATTTCAAGGTATGTCATAATGAAATATGAATGACCACCATTAAATATAATTGATTCTACTTCTTGTACATAATTATATATCTAGATTACAGAACTAAAAGTAAGTATCAATGCAGGGTCAACTGATTTCTAAGGCACAGTACTGAGCTCATATTAACTTTCACTACTATAATTTTTATAATAATTTTCACAATTTTCACATAAAAAAACAAATAGTTAATAATATTTCAAGATTACCTGTAATTGATATGGACTACAAGCACAGTTTTATATTTAATAAAAATACTACAATAATATAATTGATTATATTCAATGCAAAATTGAACAAATGATGGGAAATATCGTGTGAATATTGAATTTATTTTGTTATAGATGGATGTGTAATGTATTCCATTCACAAAATATAGAAGTAATAGTTTTTAGTACCTGGAGGAATAATCCAGCAGCTCTAACCAAATCCCATAAAATCTGTCAGTCAGCCAATTCACTGCC
Organism: Trichophaea hybrida; assembly: GCA_015178995.1. Lineage (NCBI taxonomy): Eukaryota > Fungi > Ascomycota > Pezizomycetes > Pezizales > Pyronemataceae > Trichophaea > Trichophaea hybrida. The sequence goes on along the minus strand of WHVE01000371.1, from coordinate 102,547 downwards.
AAGTATAGAATTGGCAATTACTTTTGATATAGATTTAGTAGACTTTCAGAACTGGAATCAGAAATCAGGTTTGATTTGGAACTATACCAAAGTTGGGTAACCTGGAACCTTTGTTAATACTATTAATTACAATTTTTCTTTAAAGTTTTTCAATATATCCAATTTGAATATATTACATCATATAATTATATGTTACCTTGAAGTTAGAAATTACAATAAGGTGATATTTTGTTCACAGTAATTTCAAGCCTATATGAAATATTCTGTTGATGTATTGTAACTGTCAATATTATCAAAAAGTTCAATTTCCTGGATTTTTATGAATATTCCAGAATATTTCAATGTGATCAAAATTGTACCTATGTTTTGACTTATCCAATAACTAGGAAATTTTGATCAGGTCTCAATTTATAAAGCAATCTTAATTAATTTGCATTTCTGACTATGAATTCGATAATGCATTACTTTTGACCAGAAACTGGAATTGAACTTGGAATTTGGGCAATTTTCTAATACTCACACCCAATAGTCTGCTAGCTATTGTTGAATAAAATATCTCTTTGCCAGTAGTAGGCTCATCCATTAGCCTACTTGTGCAAGTACTGCATATTGTCACTTGCAACAGCATAGCCATCCACTGAACCTCCAATTCAAATATTATAAATTCACACACAACTATCCAGAGCTTCAATTTATAAATTCTGGTGGCAGTATGACATATATTGAAGTATTGAGTTGCACATAAATAGATGTACTTTGAAAGTGGTAATACTTCTATTCTCCAATTCTGTAGCAACCACCTATCCATCTCCCATCTACTACACCACCACAACCATGAGCAGAGCAGCCCCCAGACTTTGGAATCTAAATATCCACTACCTACCCCCACCACTTATACTTCCATCTCCACTATCTTTACCCAAAATCATTGATAAAAACAGTGCCAAGTGCTGGATTATGGATGTGCACCCAGTTTTGAAATACACCTCTTCGAGACCACTACAACCACCTACAGTTGTACAGCAGCAACCAATTTTTGTATCTGAGATATCTTTACCTACTCCAAAGTTCCACCAGTGATACTAAATCTTGACCATCATTATAGCTCTTTTGAAGCAGCAGATATTGAACCAGTCACATCAATCTTGACTGATGACTCAGCTGAACAGTGCCAGAAATGCAACCCAAAAGGAACTTAAAATCTGACAGATCTTCCCAAGTGTCCAAAATTCACTTCTAAAAAATCAACAGTCTCTTACCATAATTCATTAAACTGGTTGCCCAACTTATTCTTCTATTATGATGCTGTAACTATATTTCGAATTTTCAATCAGTGTCTTACTGACTCTATCCGGGCAAAGCTAGTAATAAATTCTAATATCCATACAAAGAAACAGTTCTTTGGGACCGAGAAAGCCAGGCAGTGTCCCTGATATCCAGTTGCAGTCCAGGATCTTTGTTTCTCGCTGGCTATTCAAATTCATATGAATCCTATTGGTGTGTTAGAACAGGAACAGGCCAGTATGGCTCCGTACTACAGAGTATGAATAGATACAGTTGCACACAAGATTGAATGATGATGTTATATCGATATAAGGTGAGATGATCGCTGTAGTGCAATTGCACTCCCACAAAGTTACTATATCCCGGGCAGTGACCTGGCGCTGGCCGGCTGCCATTTCATCATCCCCTTCTCTAGCTGTACACCCCGTGGGGTACTATACTGTACGTGAAAAGAGAAGGAAAGAAGATCCAGACTCGTACGCCCTTGAACAGCTTGATAAAGCAGACAACCAATCAGTACCGCTCACGGTTGACTGTGCAGTGGATCCGGCGCATGGAGAAACTCCACCTTCTGTGGTCGGTGGTGAACCCCATGCCGACACCATTTGGACCAGGCCGAGATCCAATATGATAAGAGAAAAGAGGAGAAGAGAAGAGAAGAGAAGCAAAGAGAAGCAAAGAGAAGGAACCTGCCAATTGGCCCGAAATCCTTCAAGTCTCCGAATCCTAGCCATTCCTTCCTGTAGTGCCTGCTCCATGCATCTTGTTTCATCATAGGCCTCCGCCATTGATTGTTCATAGGATTTCATCATCGATCACCATTCAAAGTCTCAAGGGAGACCAATGTGGTCAGTGATACGTCTCCTGGGCCGATTGGCTTCTGATTCACCTCGGAATGATTTCTGCAGCAGTCAACTGTTTTCACTGGGCATACCCATCTTGATTGGAGCTGCTGAACCATAGGCCGTGCTTTCGAAGCATCAATCTATGGTTGCCCTTTGACTTTGCTCTTTGACCTTGGTCTTTTGACCTTGCCTTTCAAGTTCGGTTGCAGTGCAAACATATTTGCTTCGGCTCCTGATGCAGCTCATATCTGAGTACGCCATCATGTAAACATTCAAGCAATTCTTTAAATCCATGGTTCCGAATATCCAAGTGAACTTCCAGTTGCACTTCCACACCCACAGCGAACCTTGTCGGTGATAGCTTCCGTGCTCGGCATTAATCGTATGTCTCATTGATTGGCTCTAGATGGACTTGTATATTGGCTATGCAGATGTTCTTTGTCTTGGAATTTTGGTCGCCATTTGGCTTCAGGTCCAATTGGGGCGAGTTGATTAATTTCAGCATTGTCCAGCACTTGGTTGCAGATATCATATATTGTCATGCATTGGTACATGCTTGTTCAAGTTGTGGTTTCTAACTCGTTAGTGTGCCATAAAAGGTTTTACTCATAATGTACCTGAGTATGTTTCCGTTTTAGTTGCACTTCCTTTTCATGCATACCTTTTGATACAATTTCTGGCCAAATTTGATCTCCAAGTGCACTTCCGGTTCGAGTGCACTTCCAATTGCATCTCTGAGTGCAGTATTTTGTGCATGTGATATTCCAAGCAAAAGGGTCTGAAACAAGAGCAACCCCAAATAAACTTTGTGGGTTTGGAGGTGGCTGTCCCTGGGCATATTATGTTTGAATTGTAGATCGCAAAGTTAAAGGCCAATTCATATGCTCCACTCGCAGAGAGTATCAGTTGTTGATAAATCCAATTTGTATGCATCCGGTTCACGGTCATAGTTACCATGAAATTCGGTGGGATTGTGCTCTCGGCTCTGAGACCCATCACGGTAGTCTCCTCATTCATCCATTCAGGATTGTAGATGGTTCACATTTGCCCAGCTTGACATCTTGATTGCTGATGTGTCTGGACATCCGGCCGCATGTACTGGGTGTAGTTGATTCCATTGTTATCGTTGGTGGCAGGCGATAGTGCATTTGATCCGTTCAGTGGTGCTCCTGGTATGGTGATGAAGACGAGAATCGTAGGCGATGACTTCTCGATCTCCCTGGTGTACTTGTGCATGATTGTATTGACTTCCTGGTGGCTTTACGTCTGCGGTATAACAGGTGCACTGAGTGGTGTTAATGTTTCATTTTAGCACTTCCGGTGCGGATTTCGGTTGCAGTAGTGGTGGATTCTTGGTTTCTGGAACGGTGAATCTCCTCTTTTTGAGGTCAGCGCTCCGTTGATGACTTGTCAGTATGCTAGCCTAGGCTGACGATTCTTGTCAATTCTGACTCTTTCAATTGCCATCATGGCTCAATACTTGAACATCTGCATTGGATTGCAAGTCTCACAGCGTGACTTTAAAAGTAAGTGTTTCGTAAAGAAAACAGTAGAGTTGAAACATAAGCTTGTATATCCATATCGGTGAGAAGACTGTTGTTATCTTTCTCCGTGTGTGTGCAATGGCACTTTGCACTCGTGAAATGCATTTTGTGGCATTCCAACGGCTATTTTGGAGATCGGTACTCCTTTGACAGCTTGTGATTCTGCCAGTGTGTATGGTATTCAGTTTTATGTCCATCCTCTTATTGAGTCTCGTTGATTCTGACACTTTCGGTTGCCATTCGTTGCTTGATACAAGCGATTGCAATTATCAATGTATACACCAAGGTGAGAGTTTCTTAAAGAAGAGAGTAGTGGTTCAAATGAAACCTTGAATCGGTTGCCATATAGACAATGAGACTCTCATTATTGTTCCCAGGAGTGTGTGCTATTGCACATGCACTTGTAAAACTTTCATTCCCTGGCCGGTGTGGTACCTAACCATTGTTTCTCATTGTGAATCAACTTGGAGTAGAAATTGTTTTTCATGTGCGACTTTGTGTCATTTTGGACGTCCGTACGGGCTCATATCAATCAGTATGGTACCATACCTGGTCCACAAGTGTTAGCTATAATGATAATGCAAAAGATGGAGTGGTAGATATCGCGGAAACCAAGAACCCTTGTGAGAACGAGTGATCCTCGATGCGAACCCTTGCTATCCAGTACTCCCTTCTTGACTTGGTGAGCCGGTAGCAGTCATTCATTTACCATCAATGTGTAACACTTCTGCCACAACTACCTAAATTGCTCCCTGCTTGACCAGCCAGCACTCGGGTCTCACCTAGTTTTGCCAAGTTATTGACGTCCACAGCTACTCCCAGCTGCCATTAGCATTGCCAAATCCGAGTGACAAATACCATGCGTATGGAGTAACACCATGCATTTGTATATTTGAAGGAGGGGCCTATGTGCCCATTGCACTGTGAGATGTTTTCAAGTACACTAAATCTTTATCTTCTAGAGCACTGCAATTTGATGTTTGTAGAGATATTCAACATACAGCTGGAGGAGCCTAGAATCCCCACAGCACCCCCGGTGGCTATTATCCACCTGCAAGGCCTGTCTACTTCCACTTTCTGCTCGAACATGCTCAGTTGGTGCTGATATGAAATGACCATTCATTCACCAGCTGCTTGTCGACCGTTGGCTCATCAACCTCGGGTATCTGCTGCATCACGATATTCCATAGGATTCTTGCATGCTTTGAATGTCTCACCCGATTGGGACTGTCTGCCAATCGAAATATCAACCAATAACCTCCATTTGATCGTATTTGTGGGTCTTGGATACATTGGGAATTGTTGACATAGGTGCGATCATCACAGTGTGAAATTGAGTATTACTCATCAACCTTCAGGGATGAGTAATCACGATTGCAATTGCTGTCGGCAGTGCCGATCAAATATTGGTAATCTGTCGCTTCGATCATTCATACAAGCGACTCTTGTTGCATTCCGCCATCATTGCACTGTCAGCCTTAAATATAGGTCAAGATGGAGGTCGAATAATTGTGTGTAGTCATCCTTCGCTGGTACCCTTTGCCTGTAGATCTTGTGCAATAGTAATTTGTATTGACTTGTCTTTTGCCATTGACTTTACATTGGGATTGATTGGCAGGAATTGATGCATGCAGGGGTGACTATAGTAAAACCGATGAATCGACACGGTAAAAGGCTTTCCAAGCACACCTAGCTGCTCAACATATTCAACATATTTCGATCACTCAAATGTATGCGCATGATCCTGTTGAACCTATGTTACGACTTCTCAGGGATGTGACCATTCCACCAGAAACACACTTCCCAGGGTGGATTGACCGGCGGAATTGTCTCTGCATCAATCAATAAACCCAATTGCATACACTTTACTTGTCTCAGTCATTGTAAAATGCAGGAGTATCTATGTCTAAATGTGTAGCGATCATGGTGGGTGATGCAACTATCAGGATCAATTGGCATCTGGATTGCCATAAAATAGTTTCTGCTACAGTAATTAATTTAATCTAGGTATACTTATGAAATCTCAGTGCTTAGAAGTCTCAAAAGTGAAGATTGTCAACAACTGGAAGCCTCCAAATTCACCTCCAAATGCATTCTTGAAGTGAATTTCCAGTTCTTGGTGTTGGACATATGCGCTCATGGCTTTTCGGTTGTCGTGTTGACTTGACGTTACCCTTCAACTTCAGTTGTATAGAAGTTAAGGCCTTTCAGTTAGCTTTTATGTATTGACCATTGCCTTGAGTACCGCCATGATCTTTCAACTTTCCTCTATTGTTCAGTGATCCACCACACGTACTATTATCTTGTTGCGGTAATCGCGATCTTCAGATTGTATGTGCCATCATTCTCTGCAGGCGCACTTCCGTGCTCGTTTAATCATTCACCATCGATGTGATCCCATACTCATGTAATCTCCCTCTGTACATGCACTTCCAGGCTCATGTAATCTTTCTCTGTAGCTGCACTTCCGTGCTTGTGCAATTATTCACTGTAGATGTACTTCTATGCTCGCATAATACTGACACTTCGTATCTGCATTTCAGAGCTTCTGCTCCGTTCAGTACCAATCAAACTGAATCAAACGCATTCATCATTAGTAACAATGAATCGATCCATTATTGATATGGTACCATGGCCTTCCCTAGTGGATGAACGAATTGATTGATCATTCGTATACTGTGTCTCACGTTAAACGATCCCGCAAATGTAATCTCAATGGTAAGGCCAATGTGGCCAGTAATAGTTTCTACGGAACCATCAACATCTGAATCTACTTGGAACTATTGCTGTAACCGTCAACCAGGTCAATTGGATGGTAAACTTAAAGCTGCTTATTGCCCCTGCAACTGGTAGAGTTCAATTGGTATTTTTGCGAAATAGTAATAATCGATAAGTAGTCATAAGCATTGCTAATGACTAGTGTAAATCCGCTGGCATCTGCAGAATGCCTAGTAGTAATCCTCTCTTCGAGTGAAGTGATTGGTATTGATTTCCGCTTTAATTATGATTTTGGCATCTACAGAACCATTGGATTTCGATCAATTGCATCGGCTGGTAGCCCGCCACAGGTGTCTGCAGAGTGTTCTCGTACTCACGAAGGTTAGCGACATAGAATTGAGTTCTAGAAAACTTCTCTCGAGGAATTGAGTGTATAATTGCTTGTTTTTCGAAGTCTTTGTATATTTTTGTATACATATTGTGGCGTTGGAGAAAAAGGGGTTTTTCACGAATACCGCATGCGAAACGTATCCAATAACTTGAGAGCAATCATAGCGTAAGGATGGATACGGGCCAGTACGTCTCCATACTGCAGAGTCTGAATAAATAGAGTTGCACACAAAAACAAATGATGATCTCATATCATTATAAGGTAAAATGATTGCTGGAGTGCATTTTTATTCCTGTAAAGTGACTATATCCCAGGTGGTTACGCAGTGCTGCCCGACTGCTATTACATGGTGTGCCTTATGAGCAGTACTGGATGAATGATGAGGTCTACATTCCAAAAGATGAACTGTTACCTGCGGCATATCCTAGTAAAACTCGTTTGCAAGAAATCTATCACTTCGTCCATATTTTTTCATATGATTATCGAACAGCAAGCCCAGAAGGCTTGCAATATTGGGACTCAATGGTAGATATATCACATGAGCAACTATGGTTCCTTCCCCAGCAGTACCACCTACCCAGCAGCTATATAACTGTTGATAAGACTAAGATTCTATTCACTGGGTGATCAATCCACATTACAAAGATGCCAAACAAATCTATTAGCCAAGAATATTGATGTTTCTGTTTGGCAAAGAAGGAATATGTGTGGGAGTTCCACTCATCATACAATGAAGTAGAAGGAGATCCAGTGGATGTGGAATCATATCTGCTGCAGCTTACAGATACCGACAAAATGATTCATCATATCATTTGATACTAATATCCAAAGCACCATATTTTATTCCTCAAGATTCATATGATGACCATTTTTACAATTCAGCCCCTCCTTGTAGAGCTAAATCAAATTGGTGTTGGAGCATGTGGTACTTGCAGTCAGCAGTTTTGAGGTTTTCCAAAATTGTTCAAAGTTACAAAAAAATTCAAAAATGCCCTATCATGTTTCAAGAAAAGCTGTTAATCATAGGGTAGCAATCCTCATATACATAGGCAGTTTTTCTATTACAATAATGTCTATAATATACCTATTAAGTGGTGAGAATTCACTGGTTTTGAGAATGAGAAAGCATTCAGGCAATAAGAGTACAAATACTCGTGGTGCAAATTCAATATTGTTAGCTGCACAATACCAGCAAGAGCTAGCTATATCCATCATGATCAATACCTACAACCAGTCGAATGCAGGTGTAGAGATTCACCAAATATCACTCAGCCCACCATTGCAGTACAATCAGTTCAATCACCACTGACTACCTGCCTAGTTTACAAGAATATTTTCTTCTACCTCTACCGAAAGATTGCAGAAATATATTTTCCACTTGCAATAGAGAATAGAGCTGATTGTTTTTATTGTAGAAAGAAAAGTAGTCAGGGTGGTACTGGAGAAGACATGAAAACTAGTATAAAATATAAGGACTGCAATAAGGCTTTGTGTTTCATCCCCAAATGAAATTGTTTTTATGAATTTCACCATATATAAATTATTTAAAATTATTCTGGAAGCATTGGCTAGATTGTAGTTGTGTGAAGTGTATTTTAAAAGTTGGGCTACAGGTGAACCCAAACCCAGCTACTGGCAAAGTGATAATATATCGAAAACGATATTATACCTTTGTTTTTGATTATCCATACAAATATTGAATTTGATATATATTTCAAACAATTGGTTTAAAGATCTTAAGTTGGTAATATCCAATATATTTTGATTGGAAGAATACAGAAATAGTCAGTAATGATTGGTGTCAATATTTTGAAAACAATATATCGGATATATTGCTAATTTCTTGATTTAAAAATTCATTATTGAATAGCAATTTGAATTTGTTCTTTACAACTTGGATAAAAATAATTCTTTATATAAAAAGAAAGTACTTTATATTGAGTTTTAATTAACTATACTATCTTGCATACCAATACCAAAATATTATCTATACATTATATAGGCTATCAAAATTATTTGTAGGAGAAAAAGTAGTAGTTCAACCAATTACTTGATCCAGTGTTATACAGCTTGAAAAATTGTCCGATCATATTCTTTTTATAGATTATTTTCCAGGGACAGTATCAAACATTTCACAAATCAATATATATTATTGAAATATTCCATTTATTGAACTTGATATAGTACTTGCAGTTGTTTTCAAATTACTGGCTAATGATAATTTCTTTTACAACAGATTTTGAATGGTATTTATGGCCATTCACATTATAATTTCATGTATGCTATTCTGAAATTGATATTTCCCATATGTATCTCAAAGAACCAAAGAAAATTCAATAATGTTCAATATGCAAGCTATAGAAAATAGTATTAACGCACTATCATTTCAATTGCTCAAGTTAATTGCTTCAGGTTACAGAATCTTTCTGACTGTTATATATCAAATATTCTATATAATAGTAAAAACTTATTATTTGTTACAATATATATACAGGCTGGAAATGTCAACGTTGAATTGAGTGAGAATCGGAGACAGAGTATGGATTGATGACAAAGACAGGAAGCTACGAAGGGAACTGGTTTCGGTGGAAGGAATCAGGTGCTGTTGGAAGAAATCAGATATTGTGGGTTGGGTCGCAAATATGGGGTGACGGTTATGGTGTAGACCATGGACGGAAAGAGTTGTCTATGTAGATGGGTGAAGGTTGGAGGATATGAAGGGAAACAGGTTTTGTAGGCTGGAATCCAGTTCTGTTGGAAGGAAACATATTTTGTTGGTTGCATTGTAAACATGGCGTGATGGTTATAGTGTGAACCAGGGGTTGCATGGGTTGTGTACCCGGATGGGTAAGGTCATGATATATTGTGGATTGAGTGAGTAAAGGTGACGATGGTCATGTTGGCAGTATATAAGGCTAATTGATTTGTACAGAATAGGTTTGTTTTTCACTCATTCTCTAGTCTACAAAACGATTAATTGATTTGGCACCGATCTCTGTTCACTTTTGTGATTCCTGTATTTGAGTCTTTTGTGATGTTTGCAATACTTGTAAATCTGAATGTTAGTTTGGTTTGTATAACCCCTAGAACTCGGAGGCACGAATCCTTGACAGAAGAAAAAGTCTACACACGATTCTTGTAACACTGGGAATGTCACTCAAGATTTACCCAATCAAAAGAGTATCCCTATGTAATTTGGGACTGCTTCGAAGGTGGATGAGGAGATTCACTGAGACTGTGGACATCACTTAATGATTCCAAATGAAAAGAATTGACTTTCTCCAATACTCATATTGTTAATGCTTGTTCTCCTCACTGGGAAAGTTGATGCCTTTCTACCCTTGAAGAACCAAAGGTTTTTATATATCTGTGTCTTCGTTCGAACAAATACTTCTATCTACACTTTGATCTAGAGCTCCTGTGCCTTCGAACCAAGGCCACTCCTTCACAACTCCTACGCCCTCTATCTCTCAATCATCTATCCTCTTTATCATGATTGGTTCATAATCAGACCATCAGTATCCTGTATAACATCAAGCTCGCAGGCTTGTGGCCCCGGACCAATGATATGCTTTTGATTGGATGACCTCCAGATGAATAGCCTGTTTCGATAGTCCAGAGCTGCTTCGCTATTCAAAATTGGCACGTATTATGAGGTCTCCGGCCATTGTCCAGTTCTTGGCTCGTACTATTCAGTGGGTTGCCGGCCGTCAGTTTGTTATCGGTGAGTCATCAGCATCTGGGCCGATGTCATTCAGCTGTTGGTTGACTGTTGTATTATTATCAGCAAATGAGATCAAAAGTGACTGGCTATTAACTTGCCATCGAATATTATCGAGAGTGTGGGTGTTCATCTGATAGCCATCGGAAACGATTGACTCTGGCGGGATGAATATTAGCTGATGACATCTCATCAGAGAAATAGTGGGTGATCATACATGTCCCCACTGTGAACTGGCTAGGTGCAATACTACCCCCTTTCTTAGTGAGTTTGTCTCTGAATGGCCATACTTCATACAAATCTGCAGTTCATTGCTTCAGGCACAACATGATGCAGCACGCTGAAGTGAGTTATTTGATATCCATGATATAGTGGATCCGCATAGACCATTTCACTTCGACCACTTGCTTCAAGCCAGCTGAGACTTGCAAGCACAGTCAATCAATCGGTTTGCTAAGTCCAGATGGGACATATTGCAGCAAGCAGAATCGATCAAATAGGTTGCGTATAGCTAAGATACTTTGCTATCTTCTTCTTGATTTGGAAAAATCTTGACCCCATGTGCCCTTAAAACTGAATCTTATCCATCTTTCATGATTTGGAAAATTTGTGATCTCTTGTGCCCTTAAAAACCGAATCCTTTGACAGGTGTCCTGCTAGCCATCAAAAACACATCATGGGAAAAATGTACTAGATCAACCATTTGATCCTATCATCCTTCACAGCTTGAAGATTCGGTCTGTGATACTCCATTAACAGTATCTTGTGGCTGAAGTTCCTATAAGTTTCCTCAGTCCAAAATGATGCTATGGGATACCACTTCCACTTCACCAGAAATAAAAGCCATTTCCATTCTTTGCTATACTGGCTGCCCATGATCTGTTTGACTTCGTAACCTGTTGTGTACTCATAGCTATCCACATCATTACCAAGTTCATTTGCATCTCAATTAAGTTCGGGTGTAGGTTACATAGGATTGGCGGCAAGTTGATAAGATTCGATGAGTGATACATGGAATGGATTGTGAATTCGCCATCAATTCGGCAACTCAAGATGAATAGCAGTTGGCAAGAGCACCTTCAAGACCTTGAATGGCACATGAAGCTTCGCATCGAGTATCCTAGATGGTCTTGACTTTTGAGGTTATTCCCATTGTGCATAGCTGAATCACTGCCCGAATACTTTGGAGGTTCTTCAGCATGCATATGATAGTACTTCCCTGTTGTCTCTCACACTTGCTCTATGCCCTTGATGCAGAGTACATGCACTTAGGTCATCCAGTGAACGTATTTCATAGATGCAAGACGCTTTGTTTCAGCTTCAATGGGCCAATTCGTTCATGAATTAACCATAATGATTACAATGAACAGTAATATTCCTATAGCGGTAGTTGGATAGTCATTGTAGGCATACCCTGCCATTGGTAACATCTCAGACCAGTTATCCTGCATGTAATTGCAGTAATTCCACAGATAATATTCCAAAGTTTGGTTGACTCATTCTGTTTGTCCAACCATTTGCAGGTGGAATGACAACAAAATTTTTAATCTAATGACAAGTGCTTCCAGCAACAAGGACCAAAACATGGTCATCAATCTACAGTCAGGATCAGACAATATGTTCGATGGTAGGCTATGGAATCTCCATACTACTTTCACAAAGATTCTTACCAGGTCCATAGCACTCTTCTCCGCAACTTTCAATGGAATCAGGTGAGCAATTTTGGTGAATCCGTTGACAAATACCTATATTGATGTGCATCTGTCCGATATCTGTAATGCTGTGATAAAGTCCATGGAAATCAAGTCCCAAGGGGAGTATGCTATTTCGAGTGGCGATAGGAGTACATAGTGAGCACGACAAGCTGCTGTTATCCATTGCCGCTTATGGCATGCGCAGACATAATCCTCGATGAATTTCACCATTTCTGGCCGAAAGAAATTTTGGTCGACCAGCTTGATTGTCCTATTCTGCCCCACCTGTCAAGCCATCTTCGAATTGTGCTCCACTTCAAATAGCTGTTTCTTCAACTGAAGATTGTCCGGAATCCACAGTCTACCCTGGACATTAAGAGCTTCATCCTCAAACAAGATATCTGGGCTTTGATTTTCTTCTATACCTCGAATATACACTTCTTGCCTTGCAGCATCGGTATTAGCAATACTGACCACTGTATCCAACAACCAAAAGTTGAACTTGAGTACTGAGATCACTCTCAACTTTGCAGAAGAAATTGCCATTCGTTCGCCTTGGAACCTCATTGCTGGTACTTATGCTGGATCTCCTTCACAAGGTACCAACGGATCAGGTCATACAATACGATTGATTGGCTGAATGTCCATTTCTTCGGCACTACCTCCCCCATTTTTAGGATGGTACTCCAAATGCCGAGGTAATGCATCCAGATTTCCATTAGCACTGCTGGGTAAGCAAAATATTTGGAAATAATATCTTGCCAATTGTTGGGCTCAGCAGGCTGGTCTCCAATTCAAAATCTTCGTAGTCATAATGTATTCAAGATTCTTGTGATTGGTCAAGACACCTATTGGGTGAGCTGCATCTTGGAGATAACGTCTTCATTGGTTCAATGCGGATACTATGGCGAGGATATCTGTTCCATGGAATTCATAGTTGATTATGTCTTTATCTATCTGTTGGGAGTGATAGGCTGTAGGGGGCAATTGTGCATCAATGACTTGGGAGAGTACTGCACTGATTGGAGAATGGCTTGCATCAGACCCAATTGCAATGGGCCGAACAGGCTAAAAGTGCTGTGATATGGAATCCTCAGTAAAGTACTGCTGTAGCAAATTGAATACTATTTGGTTTTGGTGTTACATCTGGCAAGTTTGTAGCAGGGTTATATACGATTTCCCATCATTTCCCAGATGTGCTATCATTGGCAATCACTCATCTCGGATGCCAGTGCCAATCTCTTTGGATAGCTAGCAAACAAATACCCCCACTATCCATCAGCAATGTCAGCTAGTTATTGGCCGCAGTTGCATCTGCTCTGAATCACTGATATCAAATGGACAGCCAGCAAACAGATGAATGGCATCAGCCAGAGAAGCTGAAGGTTGCCGAAAACAAATGGACAGCGGGCAACCAGCTGAATGGCGCAGGCCAAAAGCCCACAACCTAAAATTATGTGCCGACTGTGAACAGCAAAGCTGATTTCAATTGAAAATGGCCTATTCGTCCGGAGGTCATCATATCGATAGAATACTACAGGTCGTGAGGCACAATCCTGCAATCTTGGTGTCATGAAGGATTCTGATTGTCTGAATATAATCTTATGACAAAAAAGACAATAGGGGATTGAGGGGTGGAGGACTGTGGTAGTTGGGAATGAATGGGCATCGGTTGAATGGTGGTTATAGTACCGGAGCTCTAGAGAAAAATATAGATAGAAGTATTTGTTCGAAAGTGAAGATGAAGGTATAAAAACCATGGGTTCTTTGAGGGTAGAAATGCATCAACGTTCACAGTGAGGAAAACAGGCCTCAACAATATACGTATTGAAAAGCTATTCTTTTCATTCAGATTCTTTTAGTGATTTCACATCCCAAGCACGGTTTCTAAGCTACCTTTGATGTCGTCCCAAATCAAGTACTGATATTACTCTGACTGTGTTAAACCTGTAGCGATGCTCCTGGTGTAACATTATATTGTCACCAAAGAAATGCTTCTGAGGATGGTATTCTATCTACTCACATCGATTCCTGGGGCAACCTTGATACCATATAACTCCAACTGTCACTGTCATGTCAAATTTTTAGATTTAGCTTAAATCCCATCGCGGATTGCAGATACAGAACATCTCACCTTCTTCAATAGCAACCACACTCACCAAAATGGAACAGAAAAACTGCTCGAGGAATACTGTTGGAACACACCTGATACGCCGTATCTGTGGAACCTCATCTGGACAATCGCAGCCAGATACGCAGGTGATCAAAGTATTGACAATCAAGTCTTTGCTGATCATTGAACCAGATACAAAGGATTTCGCCTGGATTGCGAAGATTAGGATGTATGTAATTGCGAGCGCAACAGTGGAGGAATGCACACAATGATCGCAAGTACAGCAGTTGCTCTACCCACCATTGTCACAGCCATATAACATTGGAATTGGTGAATGAATTTACATGATATACCACCTCTTATTTGTTACCTATTCCTACATTGCTGGTTATTGATCATATACGCATCTCATCCAGACTATGAGCCATCAGTTCAACTGCAGCATGACACTGGAATTCAATGCCTCTTCTTTTATACCCCCCCTGTTGAACAAATTTGCATTATCCTATAATTGTCAGATCAGATACCAGCATGACGGACACCTACACAGTGGTTAGAAGGGAAAATGTGTTGATCCTAACAAGCTACAAGAATAAGCAGATAACACAATACCAGCCACTTATAAAGACAGATATTCTGGACTGGATCATTGAGGTTTTGTATGGATCAATGGAGAGCTGGAATGAATGGATGCTCCAATTCAGGAAGCAAGAAGAAGAAATTTTGACATACAGATGGCCCTCCCAGAATTGGCCCGAGCTTACAAAGAGTTCATTGAAAGGCAAAATCAGATATACAATTCCATTTGTCAAGGAGTGATAATCATGGAATAGATTCAATTCGGGAGGCTTTCAGATAGAATTATTCAATGCCAATCGATCGCAGCTAATGTCGAAGAAGCTTTTGTTGTGATGAAGGCCCAATCAACCGAAACCTATGAGGAGCTGTGGTCAGCCCTCAGTGAACCAATCTAACGTTCTGGACAAGCCTTGAAAACCCAGTCGACTCTACTCAACAAAAGGGAATGAGCCCAAGAATGCCTTGCCCTCTGAGTGCATATCCTATCCCAGAAGCTGGTTGTTATTCCGCCAGAAGCTGAAGAAGACGGCAAATGGATGTCCAGGCGATATGCCAAGTCGCGTACAGAGGTAATGGTAATGCAGAAACATGCAGACACAGCAGAACAGGAGACGAAGGTGGCAGAGCAAAGAATAAAAGATGGACTTCGAGTGGAAATTCAATGAATTTACTGGAGCCTTGCAGACAAAGCTTTCAGATGCAAGAATAAAGAAATCGGTACGCACAATGGCCCGGTCAGTGCTGACACCAGAGGAAGGAGATACGAAGTATGCTGAGCAAGAATTCCACCATCAATACACCATAAGTGATGGCATTGAAATGTGGATCAAAGAGACTGGGACACCAAATTGGAATAGTGATGAGGACAGAGCAGGAGGCATTGGAGCGGACACCCCAGGGGACTCCAAGTCATTTTGCTCCAGCTCGAGATGCTGCAGCTCGGCTGATAGTGGCGAGAACATTCTCCCACCACTTCCAACACCAGCAGAGATGGATTATAGCAAATCATCTTCAGTATCGCTTTCAGTACCACCACAGCCACCAAGAACTTGAAATTCAAGCAAGAAGCAAAAAATTGAACATCTCTACAAGTTTAAGGGAGACCCAACTGACAAAAACATGTCCTACCACTAGTGGATTACAGGAGTGGATCGCTATCTCAGATGCTTAAAAGGATAATGATAATGATAACTACAATAAAATCATCTTCGTTGGAACTATCCTTTGAAAAAGAGGTCTGGGCTGGTACAACAACTGAGAAAAACAGCTTAGAAAGCATTTTCAGGTTGACACAAGGTCAGTGTTCACCAGCACAATGGAGGAACGTTTCATCAACCCAGAGGAAGAAACTGAATGCCTCAAAAAAATCAATAAATAGCCGTTGAAGGGAGACATCCAGGACTACATCATAACTATGGAAAACTTAAACTACCATATCCGCTTATGAGGTATTGCATGTTGACTAGCTCTACACAGTAGACTCAATAAATAAATCAAGAATCAAATATTTTTTTTGAAGATTACACCAGACAACGATGCGGAATAAGAATTACTGCTCAACAAGTCGGCTAAACATATCAGAGGCACCTGCAAGAAAAGCACCAGCACAATAATCACAAACCCAAGAGCCGAAAGGTTTCAAGAGTCAAAAATAGATTGTAGCTAAAGAAATGATGTCTGTACACAAGAGACTCGATCCAAAATCACCCAGTGTGAAAGAAGTGCAAGCCAAAGCTAATTGATCATTTTATAGACAAGAGAACAAGTAAAGAAAGAAAGTTATGCTCGGCCAAATCACCTGGCATATATACAGTGATTTACTCATTCCATAATACATCCAAACTCCTGATTTCTTCATAAACCCCTTTCATATGATTCCGTCATGTCTGGTAAAACCTGATTCCAACACTGATTTCAATTTTAATCGTGCTGTAGCCTGCATTCGAAACTTGATTTCATGTTCATCGTTCATTAGCCTCCATTCAAAACTTGATTTCATTTTCGTCGTGCTTCAGCCTCTGTTTGAAACCTGATTTCTTTTTCGTTGTGCTTTAGATTTCATTTCTTTCACTGATCATCACTCTACCATCAATTGTCACTCAACACAACCATGAAAACAGCTCCCATCTCTCCAATGCCAAGTACCTACAAGGTTCACAACCCAGGCTGGCCAGGATGTTCTGTGTGAACATTGTTGATCGCCTTCAGTCTATCTACGTTAGTCACAGGCTCCCAGCTATACTCGTTGTTGCCCTTCAATTTTACCAAATACTTCAGCTGCTCCCGGAACAGCCTGGAATGGTGTTTTGGCTCAACTTTGGACACCTCTTCTCCGTCCACTATTACCGGTAGTGGTGGTTCATGCTTTGGATTTAGAAGAGGATCCTGAGTGTCCTTTTCTAATCGGGATATCGGTTGAACATTGTGAATGCATAATTGACTTCGTAGCTTTACTCTTTAGGCCCATAAACTTATGATCTCCATGATTTCATATGGTCCAATACGTTTTCAGTCAAGTTTCCTACTGGGTCGGTCTGTCGATAGGTTTCTCATGTCCATCCATACTTTGTCACCTATTCATAACTCTGTCCCCACTCTTTGGGATGTGTTGGCCTGTTGGGACTGTACAGCTTGGGCCCTTTTCATCTATGCCCTAAGTTCACTGAAATGTTGTTTGATTCTTTTGGCCATCTGCTTGGCATTTACCTCACAAATATCGTTGGAATCCTCAATTGAATGTTGGCCAGAAGTCATTCGCGGGTGAAAGCTGTAGTTGCCAAAAACGCGGAGCAAATGGTCATCTCCAAGGTGTGATTATGAGCTGCAAACTCCGCCAATGTTAGCCACTGGACCCAATTGTCCTGCTGATGATTAACAAAGTTCTGGCGATACTGTTTCATTACTGCATTGATTCTTCCAGTGTGGCTGTCACTCTGAGGATGGAATACGGTTGAAAATCTTCGCTCCATTCCCAATCTCTCACACATGTATTTCAAGAGTTCCAAAGCAAATTGCGGCCCTCGATCGGACAATATTGATTGGGGCAGTCCATGCAGTCTGAATCTTCTTTCACAAACATTTCTCCCAGCTTCTTTCCATCGACCTTTTCAGTACAGAGTACGAGGTGTTGCATCTCAGTTAGGCGATGAATAACTACCCATATTGTGTTGAACTCTTTGCTTTTCAGTAGTCCAACTACGAAATCCATGCTCTGATCCCTGCATGGTTGTTGTGGTATTTCCAGTGATTGTTGAAGTCCGTGGGTTCTTCCATGAGCTGCGTTATTGTGTTGACAGGTATGGCAATTTTGTACATACTGATCCTTGTCCTTTCTCATCTAACTCTATGAATGATTTCAGCTTAGCAGGTCATAGGTTTTTGCTCATCCTGGATGTCCTGCAACTGGAGAATCATGGTACTTTTGGATGCGCCTGAGCTTTTCCTCATCCGTTGGTTGTGCTTGTTGCGATTCGAAGATTTCTAGTGACTGCTTGTTTTTTACCCAATTCCATAACTTTTCGGGACTTACTGAATCATTGTTGAAATTAACTGTGTCTGCGAAGGACACTATCAACATCTGGGGTAATTGTTTGTCGAAGTTCTTCGTATTTAGCACTAGTTGGTGGGTTTTTTCGGCCCCCCCCTTCAGAGGAATGTCTCCTCGCATTGTAGTGGGTGCATTGGGCTTCTGACCTTGCTTTTCTGGCCGGTAAACTATCTTGAATTTAAACCTTGACAGAAATTCAGACAATCTGGTCTGCCTTCAATTTAACAGTTTCGATGTCGTGATGTACTCCAGGTTCCTGTGATCTGTAAAAATCTTAATCAGATATGCTGAACCTTCACATTTGGGTCTCCATTATTCCAGGCTTTTGACTATTGCATCTAAGTGTTGATCGTTGATTTTGTAATTTTCTTCAGCAGGTGAATGTTTTTTGGAAAAGAAGGCCACAGAATATAGTACTGCATAATCATCATACTGGAAAAGAACTCTTGCTGATACATAGCTCGAAGTGTCGGTTGCTACGACTATATCTCTTTCATTATCAAAATGGGCTAGCACTAGTGCTATCCTAAAAGATAACTTCAGTTCAACAAATGCTGTTTTCAGATTGGATCCCCAGTGAAAGGGAATTAGCTTTTTCATGAGTTTTTTGGCGGTTGTACTATCCTACTGGAATTCCATATGAATTGTCAGGAGAAGTTGGTGAAGCCTAAACAAGGTTGAACTTCTGCAAGTTTCACCG
The DNA here is from genome assembly GCA_015178995.1 of Trichophaea hybrida. Lineage (NCBI taxonomy): Eukaryota > Fungi > Ascomycota > Pezizomycetes > Pezizales > Pyronemataceae > Trichophaea > Trichophaea hybrida. The sequence continues at coordinate 83,411 of WHVE01000371.1, read as the reverse complement.
GTGTTTCCCAATTTTCAACTGCATGGACTTTCTCTGGATTCATTTTGATTTTATTCATTGCGACAATCAACTCTAAGTACTTGACTTCTTCCTTATGGGAGTCGTATTTTTCTGCATTTAGGTAGAGACCAGCTTCCTTGAGTGCAGTCATGACTGCTTTGATGTGTTCCTTAAATTCCTTCAGTTTATCGCTGTGGATAAGGATGTTCTCCAACATGGCCCTGCAGAAGATGTTTATTGAAGGTGATAGTGTGTCATTGATGAATTCTTGAAAGGATGCTGATGTATTGGAAAGTCCGAAGGGCATAACCAGTGATTTGAAAAGTCCATAGTGCGTTCTGAAAGCCATTTTCTATTCGATCCCTTCTGCTATTCTAATCATGTCACAGGCATTGCAGACATCTAGCTTGATGTAATAGTGAGCCTTGGGCAATCTTAGCAGGGTTTCTTGGATCAATGGTAGGGGGTACCAGTTTTTTATTGTTTTTTTATTTAGGCCTCAGTAATTGACACAGGGTCTTAAGCCTCTATCTGGCTTTGGAGCGAAATGTACTGGGGCTCCGCAAGGTGATGAAGACGACTGGATAGATCCCTTGGATAAGTTCTGCTGGATCAATTCCTTCAGGACTTGTTTCTCTTTTCGAGAAAAGATGTAAATAGGCCCAAACAACAGTGTACAGCCCTCAGGAAATAAGATCTTGTGATCGTAGGGTTGGTGCGGTGGTAGTGTTTCAGCAATTACCTTACTGAACAGGAGTAGAAATTTGTGGTATTCTTTGGGGATGACTTCTTCAATGGGCTTGTTTTGTCGATCCTGTATTCCTCCGGCCTTGTTAATTTCATTCAGTGTGATGGCGTGAAGCTTAAGTTTCTCCCTTCTGACTCTTCACACGAGAGGTGATACTGCTACCGTGCAGATCTCTAATTTCGGTTGTTCCCAAGCTGCTGCTTCTGTTTTCATATTATTGCCCCATACCCTTATGCTCAAATGATTTTGGCAATTCTGTTGACAGACGCTGCTTTCGAAGTAAATTCTTTGTGCCTGGAATATAACCATTACCTTGTAAGGTTGTAACTATGGCAATCCTCATGTGATCGGATAATGCCCAATCTTTGTTACAAACGCTGGTAGTTGAACCTGGTGTGATCATAATCCAATATGTAATTTGGCCAAGGTCGTAATGGTTCCTGATTCAATGGCCCTTCCATCGAAAACCACTAACTCTTTTGATTCTTGATATTTCTTTTCTTCTAATTGATGATGGCGGACGAAATCTTTGCCCACAAATCCTATTCCTGTGACTCCACAGTCACTTGAAACCTGTGTATCGATTAACCCGTCTTTGATTTTCAGCAAATATTTCACAACAAGATGCTTGCTTTCCATTAAAGACTCCCTAATTTCTGCGCTTCTCATCGAGAACTCCAAAATTCCAAAATAAGACTTGAGAAATGTAGACAAAGGAGATTCGTGCCCAGTACAATGGCCATCTATATTGCACTGGCCTAAACATTTCCTGACTCAACAGCCTTTTCCAAATCTGCATACATTTCATTTCCTGCTTTTCTGAACAGTGTTACTTCCACCTGTCCTGATACTGCTTCCAACTGTTTTGGGCACGATGCTGTGAAGTGCCAGCTACTTTCGCAGTATATACAAAGTCTTCCTTCCCTTCGCCAGTAGTGTTCTTCGGGAGTAATTTTCTTACCATTGACTGTTGGGAGATCCATCGGAGCCGGGCCATAATAACCTGCCTCGGTTCCCTCGGATGCTATCTCTTGGGTTGATGGGGTGGATGTGCCGCCGTTCATGGTTTTGGCTTTCTTGTATCCTACTGTCCATTATGCTTATTTTTTTTCAGCAGCTTGAGTGGGGATCGGTGAATCTCTCTTTGAGCAGAGTTGGACGAATTCGGTAAGGTCTCCCGGAATGTTGCAATGTTGTAGTGAATCTTTCAATTCTTTGGATAAGCCTTGTTATAGCACATTTACTTGGGCTGCTTCATTCCAGTCAACATCCGGTACCTATTGTTGAAATTCTGCGCATTACTGAGAGAATTCTCGGACAATTTGTCGAAGCTCAAGGAGTTCCTGATTTGTGGTGGCCCATATGTCTCGATCTCTGCAAGCTAGCTGTAATATGTCGAAAAGTATTTACAATGATTGGAGGTCGAGGTTATCCGTGATTTTGCTGATCTATGGCTGGATCTTATTCATTGCTACGCCTTCTAGCCCATTTGCTACATATCGCATCATGGTCTGCTCATGGTAGAATCATGTTGGTTCATCTGCAATTGTCGTTGCTAACGGTGCCATCCATCATCGGAGTGCTCTTTTATCTGATCCCAAGAATCGGAGAATTTCGATGCCTTTATGTCCCCTGTTTCCGCTACTATTTCCACCATTCCCCGCAAGTACAACCACTGTTTTGACCTGGTCCCAATATTTGTTTCTTTCATCTCCACAGATTTTTAACTGTTCCTCTGTTTCTTCCAATTCCTGTCTGAGGCTTTCCGTTCCATCTGGTGCTCTGTTTTCCAATTGTTGTTTCAAGTTCCGAATTTTTTCTTCCAGATCTCCGGGGTTGTATTCTGGGGCTCCTTCCTCTGTGGTTCTTAACTTCTGTTGTGTACGAAGCTGCTCCTGTTTCAGGTTGTCCTGTTCATCAATGACCTTGTGTTTTTCTGCTAACATTTCCGATATTTGTGCTTCCGTATCCTTCACAGAGTGCCATTCCTTCAGTAACTTGTTTAACCTGCTGGTTGTTAATAACTGAGGAAAGGCTCACAATCCTGTGTTGATTGCTTGGATATGTTTCCGCAGTTGTTTTTTGTCCATTGCCTCCGTTACCATGCATGTCACAGTCTCCAATTGCTGCTGGAGTACTCCGGACAACGTTATATTGCACATTCTTCAAGTGTCCCCTGATATCTTTGCAATGTTTGAATGGTGATTGGTGTAGATATTTGTCGATGCTCCAGCTGAAGGTTTCTGCTACTTCATGGCACTCGTCACAGATGTGTCTCCAGGTATCACTTTTCCAGTATATCCAGCAGTCGTTGCCATGATGGGTTTCACACCAAATATACTAATTGGGATTCCAGCACATTAATGCCTGATGGCGAATCTTCATCTATCATTATCATTGTTGAAATATCACTCATTAATTTTTTCAATACTGGCTAAAAAAACTTATTTGCTTGCGGTTGAGCTATGTACCATGGCAATAATGACTCGAGATTGATGGTCCAAAGTACACAGCATGTACAGTCTTGTTCTTCGATGCGGTCGAAAAATATATCGAATTTCTCTCAGCCACAGTTGCAGGTAGATGTCATAGTCCACTCCTGAATTGCTCGACAGGTGCAGTGGATAGTTGGGTTTGGATAATCATGATCTAAATCTCCTGCTTCTTCTGAGCAATAACAAAAATCCATACAGTTGCAGGTCCTTTCATCCTTGGTCACGTATTTAGAAGTGGCATTGGTTGCCAAAGATTTCTGCATTCGTAGGTCTTCGAAAGATCCACAAGCAGAATAAACACATGTGTCTCCTGTAGGATTGGATGACCAATCTATTTTCGAAACTGCTTGCTGATTGAACAACTTTCAAAGACACGTTGCAAATGCGATGCCAATAATAGCAACCTAAACAGTCAGGGTAATGGCACATAAGACAAGAATATAATCAGTAGAATCGTTTTTGGAATCGTTTTTCTGTCAAGAATTCAGGACTGAATGTCAAGGGTTCAGGGCTTGGGGAGCTAGACGGTATAAAATCCAAGAGACGGAAGGCTTCAAGAGTTGAAGATAGCCTGTAGCTAAAGAAACCAAGACTGTATGCAAGAGACTCGATCCAGAATCACTGGATATCAAAGAAGTGAAAGCTGAAGCTAATTGATGGTTTTATTGATATGAGAACAAGTGAAGAAAGAAAATTATCCTCCACCAAATTGCCCAGTATATATACAGTGATTCACTCATTCCATAATACATCTGAACTCCTGCTTTCTTTTCACACCGCTTTCATACAATTCCGTCGTTTCCCAAGAAACATGATTGAAAATCTGATTTCAATCATCATCATGCTTTAGCCTCTGTTTGAAACTTGATTTCATTTTCATCATACTCTAGCCTCCATTCGATACTTAATTTCATTTTCGTCATGCTATAACCTCTGCTCAAAACCAGATTTTTTTTTCATCATGCTTTAAGTTTTATATCATTCACCAAGCATTATTCTACCATCGATCGTCACTCATCACAACTCTGACAGCTCTGACTGCAAGAAATCTCGAACGGGGAAGAAGGGTTCTCAGCCAGTCAATACAGGCAAAGGCAAAGCCCTGCATGGGATTGTGAAATCTTCACTGAAAGCACATGCCAAGCACAATAGGTGCAATCACTGCTGTTTTTCAGAACATTGATGAGTATTCTGTATGAATGCCATCAAGGTTTCCTGGAGTAGAAAGCACATGAATGATAAGAAGCCTAAGGTGGAAATACCAGAAGTAACCACCGCTTCTTCTAAGGTAAAGTCCAAGAGTCTGGCTGACTGAATTACGAAACTGGCCGCAGCCTCCAGCTCTTAAAGTGCTTTATGAGGTCGACTCCAACCATATGGAGATTGACGGATGAAACGAGTCTCTTTTGTCATTCATTTGGGACTGCAGTCATTGCTATGGATTTTTTGAGGTATAGATACCTCCGGTTTTTATAGGTACAGAGATTCATATTTGTTTGGATTTTGATCAGGGTTGTACAAATGTAGTCATTGGTATGATAGCTTTTTAATATTCAATATGCTATTTTATCTGCTGTACATGAAAGTGTATCTGAGGATGAATTCAATACTCGAAATATGCTGGTCATATAGCATTCAAGTGTGACAAACAAATCAAACCAAATTACGTTGTCACCCACCTAATACCTCAACCGATTGGGGCTGGAGCTGTGTCGAAAGGCAGTGTACCATAGTTGTCAAACAAAAAGATTGAAAACGCAAGGCTGCGGCCAGCGAACCCAGCCTGTACCCAAGGAATTCAAACATTTACTACATGAACCTATGACGGATGAATGACCCACCATATCAATGTTTGCAAGCTTTTGAGAAGACAAGAACGTACCTGTAAGGGTTCTCTGAAATACGGGGTGTGATACACCTATCATGTCGAAGCAGTTGGCCAGCTCACATGGTGTTCTATTTGTGACTTGAATGGAACCAAAGATGGTCAAAAACTTCAATGGAGAAACAGTCGAAGGAGTGGGTTGGCAGTATATCTTCCCCATCACTCTGCGTTATGAGTCCCATTATACCAAACAGGCCTGTGAAATTGGCCTGATAGAGGATTCGTCTGATATCATATTACCATACTGATGGATTGTCAAGCATGGAGTCCTCAGTGGAGTTACCGAAGAAAATGATTAACTCCAGTTTACATCAAAACACTGCCATCAATATTGCACAAAGGCAGTAGTATCTTCGTTTTCAATCGAATATGACAATCCTAATCTGAACATTGGAACGGACCCACAATAGATAGGAATCATTGGCTCAATACATGTCAATGCAACACATGAGATTGTGATTGATTGGGTAGAGCCAATTCCAGGGCAATACAGAAACTTTCAAACACTATACAACAGAGAAACTGTGAATGCTCTTCCACCTTATCAAACCTACAGTCATGCCTTCAACTTGAAAGATGGAAATCAACCTCTCTGTGGTCTCATCAAGGCGCTCCCATGACAGGAGCTTTCGGTTCTTAGGGAATATCAGAAGGAAATGCTTCATTCTGGAAACATCTGTCCTAGAAAGTCACCTGTGGATGTACCCATACTCTTCATTCCAATGCCACATGGAAGAGGCTGACAATTGTGCATAGAATATAGAGGTCCAGACTGTGTGACAATTGTGAACCAATATATATTGCTGCTTATGAACGAACTTAGAGACAGGGTTGCTGGATTGACGATTTTCACCAAAATTGATTTCAAGGCAGGGTACAATGTCATTCATATTAAACCTGCAGCTGAATGGAAAACAGCATGTCATACGAGATATGGTTATTATACAGATCTAGTTATGCCCAGCTGATTGGCAAATATGCCAGCTATATTCCAAAATATAATAAACGAGATCCTGCGAGATGTAATTGATCATCGAGTAGTTGTCTATATTACTAATATTCTCATCCCAATGGCGAATGAAGCACACCATATATGATTGACTCGAAAAGACTTTCATCGACTACAGATTAACCTCTTGGCTGTTGTACCTGATATGTATGAATGGCCCCAGAAGTAAGTTGAGTTTCTCAGATATTTGATATCAGGAGATGGTATCATCATGTTTGAACACAACATTGACAGTATTCTCAATTGGGCGATTCTGGAGTCTGTTACCGATGTCCAGACTTTTTCTCGATATGTCATCTTGTATTGACATTTCATTGAAGAATTTCAAATGATATGCCACCATTGAATGGAGTTAACCAAGAAAACCAAAGAAAAGTTTTACTGGACAGCAAATCCGTGAGATCAAATAGCCTTCTTTATACTGAAGAAACACTTTACTGAGACTCCCATCTTGATATATTTTGTGCCAGTCTGTCCCGGCGTGATTGAGATGACACAAGTGATCGTGCAATCGGTACAGTACTCCCCAAAATTATTGATAGACAATTGCACCCAATAACATATCACTCTCAAAAGATGGATAATCATGGAATCAACTACGAAATCTGTGACAAGGACATGCTCACCATAGTATTTGTGTTGAAAGAATGGACACGTTATCTCGATGGTGCAGCTCACCCAATCAGATTCCCCACCAATCACAACAATCTTGAATACTTCATGACAACAATGATCCTGAATCGGAGACATGCCCGCTGGTCTCAATAGCTGGTAGGATGTCATATACATCGATTTAAATAACCTGGCAGTGCAAATGGGAAACCGGATGTATAAGCTAAGCATTCGGAGTACCGCTGTAAAAAAAAGGAGGTGATGCTGAAGAAAACGAAAATAGGACCATCCACTGTCTTCCGAAACCTGATCAGTTGGTAACTTCTGAAGGGTGAACAGTGCTATTGACAAAGTTACACAGAGAATGAATTGCGATTTCTTCTGCAAAGTTGAGAGCAATTCCTGTAGTCTATTTCAATTCATGGCTGTTGGAAGTAGTTGTCAGAGCCACTGATAACAATACTGCATCACAAAAAGAGTACGTTGCAGTTATAGAAGGATACCCAAGCCCAAATATGTCATTTGAAGATGAAGCCGTTCATTTTCACGGCAGACTGTGGATTCCAGGTGATCCGCAGTTGAAGCAACAGATATTGGAAGCGGTGCACGATTTGAACATGGCTTGATGCATGGGGCAGGATATGACAATTGAGCTGGTCAGACAAAAGTTCTGTCAGCCAGATATAAAGACATTTATCAAAGATTATGTTGGCTCATGCCCTCAGTGCGAAAGGAACAAAGCAGCCTGCCACGCTCACAATAGACTTCTACAACCCCTTGAATTAGCATACTGTCCATCGGATTCGATTGCCACAGAGATTATCATCGATCTACCAGTATCAGACAGATGCTCATCAGTATGGATAAACATCCACCTATTGACAAAAATTACTCACTTCATTCCATTTACAGATGGTGAGAAGAAGGCTACAGATCTAGTCACAATTTTCATGAAAAATGTATGGAGATTTCATGGTCTACCATCAAACACAGTGTCAGATTGGGACTCAAGATTCACCTCCATGTTATGGTCCTCATTGGTCAATGCTCTTGATATCAGATAGATGATGTCTTCGCCATTCAACCCTCAAACGGATGGACAAACGGCAACAGTCAACCAAACGTTGGTATGTTCTCTGCGGAATTACTGAAATGACGAGCAGTATAATTACTCCGAGGTGTTGCCATCAGCAGAGTGCATCTACAACAACTTTCTCACCACCACTATGGGAATGTCACTGTTCTGTGCAAACTTTGGGTTGGATCCTCAAATGCATTGGCCCATCGAAGCTCAAGCAAAGAATCCGGCATCCAGCAACTAGGTCCACACCAACATGCATGCACTCCGCCGTAAAGGCTCAGAACAGGCATGCAAGATGTTCAGGTAGTATCATGACTGGCATGCAAAGGAGCCTCCGACGTACTCGATTGGAAATCTAGTTATGTTAAATGTAAAAAACCTCAAAACTCAAAGACCATCTCAGAAAGTGGATGCAAAGCTTCATGGACTGTTGAAGGTCTCAAAGGTGCTCATGCCCACCACTATTAAGCTTGAGTTACCGAACAGATGACATATTCATAATTCCTTCTATGTTCCACTGATCAATTCCTATCAACTTGCCAACAGTTCCGTTAGACTGGCACCAGCACTTGCTAACCAAGCAAATGAGCTTGGTTATGATGGGGATAGCTAAAGTACAAAACAGGTTATGAAGTCAAAGTGATCGTTGGCAGCCAGTACAGCAAGCAATGGAAACACGTATTGTATCTGGTTAAGTGGAAGTGATATCCTGAGGCAGCAGATTGGACTGAGGAACCTTATAAAATCTTTGATAACAAGAGACTGTTGAAAGAGCTTCACAGATGGAATCCTCAGGCCGCAAAAGATAACCAGATTGAATGAATGATTGAGCTTGTACCTATTCCCCACAAAGGGTTTTTAACGACTAGCACGACACCAGGAGAAGTATTGGGTTTTTAAGAACACATGATGCCATGAGTATCCAGATCGAGAGAATGATGGATCAAGAGACATCATGGAATTGGTTTCAAGGGCACACAGGGTCACGATTTTTCCAGATCATCAAAGACAAAAAAAGGAAGCAAAGTGTCTTGGCTGGATACATCTGATTGATCAATTCTGCTTGCTGCCATATGTTCCATCTGGATGAAAGCAAACTGATTGGTTGACTGTGCTTGGTTGACTCAGCTGGCCATGAGCAAGCCTTCGAAGTGAAATGGGGAGGGCGAATCCACTATGTCGAGGATTTCGAATGATTCACTTTGGTGAACTGGAATTTGTTTCACCAAACGCAATGAAGAGCAGATTAGCCTGGTCGTTTAGAGATGAACACTTTAACAGAGAGGGTAGTGTTACACCCAGCACGGTTGCAGTAGGGTCATATACAATCACCCAGGATTTTCCAGATTAAATGTCATTGGCTATCACTGGTCTCGGATGCCAGAGCCAATCTTGTCTCATGGCAAGCAAACAAATACCCACACCTTCGATAAGCAGCAATGGCTAGATGTTGGCTGTGGTTGGTTATGCTTCATACCACTGAGGACCAACAAACGTCCGGCAAACAGCTGAATGGCATCGGGCAAAGAGACTGATAATCGCCAAGAACAAATGGACAGCTGGCAAGCAGTTGCATGGTGCAAGCCAGAAGCTGCCGACCTATGAATATGAGCCGACTCGTACCAGCAAAGTTGCTTTCAATCCACAGAGGCCTACATGTTTGTTGTCATCAGATTAGAAGGATACCACTGGTCCGCAGGGACAAGCTTGAAAGCTTGATGTGGCAATGGATTCCGATGGTCTCATGATGATCAAATGATGATGGAGATGATTGAGGATGGAGAGATGCAGGACTGCAGCAGTTGCGATGGAATCGGCATTTGTTCCAAGGTTGTTACCATGCTGGAGCTCTAGAGAAGAGCATTGATTGAAGTATATGTTAGAAAGTGAAGATGAATGTATAAAGACCTTGGGTTCTTTGAGGCAAGAAATACATCAACCTTTTCAGTCAGGAGACCAAGCCTTAAGAATATACACATTGAAAAGCTAATCTTTTCCTTCAGATTCTTTTTGTGATTTGATATTCTAAGCACAGATCCTAACCTACCTTTGAAGCAGTCTCGAATTACTTGTGGATACTATGTTCACCGGGTAAATGCTGGAGTGATGCTCCCGGTGTCACATTTGGGGATTGGCTTTCCAGTCAAACTGTTTGTTCATTTTTTTGGTTAACTCCATCAATGGATACCATAGCTTTGCCAATCCTTCGATGAAGTGTCAATATCAGATGGCAAACCCAAGGAAAGACTGGACATCTTTGACAAACTCCAGAATCTCCCATTTAAGAATAGTATCAATCTTGTCCTCGGACATGCTGTCACCTTCACCCAAAATGTGATACCCAAGCAACTCCACATACTTCAGGTGCAATTTGTATGTATCTGGTGCATTAGCCAAGATGATTTCCTGTAATCAATGGAGGACTTGTCTAGAGAATATTATGTGCTCTTCTTCGTTTTCTGTATAGATAAAAATATGATCCATATAGACTACTACTCCATAATTGGTTAGATCCTGCAGGATCTTGTTCATCATATCTTGGAATATAGCTGGTGTATTTGCCGATTCAAAGGGCATATCAAGGTATTCATAATGCCCATATCATGTGAGAAATGCTATTTTCTATTCATCACCAAGTTTGCTATGAATGAGGTTGTATCCTGCCTTCAAATCAATCTTGGTGAAAATCCCCAATCAAGCAACCCTTGTTCTAAGTTCGTTCATAAGTGGCAATGGATATGCATTCATATGGATCATAAAAATGAGACCTCTGTGATGTACGCACAATTGTAGGCTTCTTCCTTGTGGCTTTGGAATGATAAGCATGGATGCACCTACAGATGACTTGCCAGGACAGATGATTCCAGAATCAAGCATTTCCTTCAGATATTCTTCAAGAACTAAAAGCTCCGTTTCTGAGAGACCTTGAATGGAACGCCACAGAGGTTGTTCTCCATGGTTTAAATTAAGTGCATGAAGGTAGGATTGATGATGCTGAAAAGCGTTGGCAGTTCCTCGATTGGATAATCTTTAGAAGTCTCTGTACTATCCTGGAAAACACTGCACCCAATCATTTGCAATGTCATACGCCACATTGATATGCATTGAACCAATTACCCTGATCTATTGAGGGTGTGTACCAAACTTGAAAATTGAATGGTCATATTCAAATTGAGAAAGATGATACTGTTGCCTTTATGCAATGTTGGTAGCGGTGTGTTGACTTAAACTGGAGCTAATGATTTTGTTCTCTGAATCCACCCAGTGCTCAATACTTTACGATTCTGCAGTAAGGTCATATAATATTGAAAGAAACTCCCATTGGACCAATTTCAAACGTCTCTTTGGTAGAATGCAATTCATACTGCAGAGTGACAGGGAAGGTGAACTGCCAACCTGCACCATCTACTCTTTGTCCATTCTATTTTTCGACGATCTTTGGTTCATTTCGAGACAATTATGGAACACCATGTGAATAGGCCCACTGGTTCGACATCATCGGTGTATCACTCCCTGTATTAAAGAGAACCCTTACTGATACATTTTTCTCATCTTGAAAACTTCTCAACCTGCATATTGTGGGTCTTGAACCAGTCTCAATTTCAGGTAGTAATTGTTGATTTGGTTTCATGGGTACAGGTTGAGGTGTGCTGGCTGCAGCCTTACATTTACAATTATTTCGGTTGACAACTATGGTGAACTGCTTTTTGACACAGCTCCGGCCACAATGGATTTTAGTTGATGAATGTGATTGGAATGAGTATGATGAAGTTTGATGGTAATTACTTATCACTTGTCATGCTTCGATGCTATATGACCAGCACATTTCAAGTATTGAACACATCTTCAGGCACACTTTCTTGAACAGCAGAAAAGACATCAAATTGAATATGGAAACCTAAACAATACCAATGACCACATTGGCAAGTCCCAAAAGAAATCCCAAATGCAACATGGATATCCATATCCATAAACAAAAACTGAAGGTGTCTGTACCTCAAATACCCCATAGCAAAGACCACTATCCCATAACAAAAACAAAAGAACCTCGTTTCATTTTTCGATTTCCATACCATTGGACTCAAACTCATAGAACACTCAGGGACTTCAGGCTGCTGTGGGCTTCGATTTGCCAGACTACTCGACTTTATCTCGAATAACTAGGTTAGAAACACACATTGGTGATCCTTGGAACTGCAGCATTTATACTTTTCACACTGTGCTCTACTTTCAAACAACGAATCCAGAATGCTTTTAAGTAAACAGCTATGTTCATATTGATAAGCTTAGAGCCCTTCTTCTCCATTCAATATTTCTCAGAGTCTGAACCCTTACATCTGCAAAATGTAATTCTTGTTCCCGGAGGCTGCCGGAGGGTCAGGCAGTGTTTGGAGTAGTTTGGAGTAGTGTGGAGTAGTTTGGAGTAGTTTGGAGGGGTTTGGAGTAGTTTGGAGTAGTTTGGAGTGGTTCGAAGTAGTGCGGAGTAGTTTAGAGTAGTTTGCAGTAGTTTGGAGTAGTTCTGAGTAAGGGCAAGATTTCGGAGGCTCCTGGAGAATGGGTGGGCGCTCCAGAAGCCTCTGGGAGCGCCAGTGGAAGGTTCTGGATCCTGCGGGAGCGTCAGTGGAAGGTTCTGAAGCCTACACGAGCACCGGTTCAAGGATCAGGAGGCTCCAGGGGCGCTGGTGTACGGTTCTAGAGCCGCCTGCAGCGCTGGCGCACAGTTCTGGAGCATCTGGGAGCGCCGGAGCAAGGTTGTGGAGCCTCCCAAAGAACTGGTGCAAGGTTCAGGAGCCTTCAGCAGCGCCAGTGTACGGTTATGGAGCCTCCAGGAGCGCTGGTGCAAAGTTGTGGAGTCACCGGGAGTGCCGGTGCCAGGTTCTGGAGCATCCGGGAGCACTGGTGCAATGTTCTGGAGCATCCGGAAGCGCCGGTGCAAGGTTCTGAAGCCTCCAGGCGTACGGGTGCATAGTTCTGGAGCCTCCAGGAGCGCTGGTGCAATGTGCTGGAGGCTCCGGGAGTGCCGGTGCCGGTTTCTGGAGCATCTGGGTGCACCGGTGCAAAGTTCTGGAGGCTCCGGGAGCGCCTGTGTACAGTTCTGAAGCCTCCAGAAGCGCTGGTGCAATGTTGTGGAAATTCATGAGCGCCGGTGCAAGATTCTGGAGCCTCCGAGACTTCCTGTTTAAGATTCTGGGCCCTGATGGAGTATTGGTACACAATTCAGCAGCTTACAGGAGTGCTGGTATGATTCTTGAGCCGACCAATGTGCTTGAGTGGAACTGGTATGGGGACATGGGTACTTGAAATTGTAGTTTCTATTGATGTCAATCTACGGTATATACATTGTTGGAGAAATACAAAATTTGAAGCCTGAGACATAGAGATGTAAAGATGAATCTCCAGCAGGCTTAGAAACACAAACACAGGTGATGGGAGATGGCTTTCAAACAGGCTTGGAGAGAAATGGAGACAGATCTGGATTGAGATGGATAAGATAGATTTCAAGCAGACTTTGGTAAGAAATGGAAGCTGCCAAGCATAAGTAATCGTGAAAGGGATGGTCGCACAAGCAGGTGGCTGAAAGCAAGGGCAATACAGAACGAGAGCAATTGATACGATATCTGGCTTGGATGATGTTAACCAACTATTGCAAAGCCAAGTTGAAGACTCAACTTGCAGAAAGATCTAAGGCTGCAGAGCACGAGTAATTGTCTAAGATGGTTGTTGAAGCAGGTTGCTGAAAGCGAGGGCAAGACAGAACACGAGTAATCAGTGCGAGATTCGGCTTGGAAGATGATTACAAACAATTGTGAAGCAAAGTGAAAGACTGTTTGGGTAGAGAGGAGAGGCTGCACATACGATACTCGTCGGCCAGTGCATGGGAGTGAGGCAGAAGGGACAGTGGATAACTGTAGCTGGCTGCAGAGTGTGCGGGCCAGACGGAGTGTAAGTATAATTGAAGTTGGTAGCTGCAGCTAGCTGCAGCGAGTGAGGGCAAGACAGTGTGCGAGTGTAATTGATACCAGACCTGGCTTGAGAATCATGGTATTCCACGATCGTGAAGCCGAGTAGAGGACTGAACTTAAATGGAGTTGTGTAGGTCTCTGAAGCCGGCTGCAGAAAAGAGAACCACATAGTATGCAAGAGTGATTGAGCAAGGTCAGATGAGAACTGGCGCATGATTTTCACCACCTGATAACTGGCGACGCTCAGGAGGGGAACTTAACTGAAGAAATGCTGCATGGGAAATGTTTGGGAGATGGGATGGACGGGAGAGAACAAGAGAGAGGATAGTTGAAAACTCGAGAGCTGCAGAGAACCGAAATGGATGTAACCCTTGGGAATCTTGGATTCGTACGCGAGAAACTAGGACTCAATTCGGTAAGTTGCATTTGTATTCTCGTCTAATGTATTTGGGCTAAGCCATATATGGCTTGGGTGGCCAAAATTGCACCACTGATTTGGGTGCGACATGGAATTTTGAGTAGAGAGTTCTAACTTGTCAAACAGATGAGATGATAAGTCGAATACAACTTATCGAATTATGTCCTAGCTTTTCAGGCAGGAATCGAAGCTCCCAGAGCTTTTGTCTATCTCTGGTCTCTCTGCAGCTTGCAATTTCTCCTCCATTGATTTTCTCATTCCTTGGAGTCATATTTAGCTGTACCAGAGTTGATCCCCGCTCGTGTGTATCGCCAGTCAGTTAACATCATGAGCCAACTGTCATCGGCCCTCATTCGATGGACCACTCTTGCTTACCGTGTTGTCTTTATCTCTGCCGCAACCTTGAGACACCAACTTCTCTCTATCCAAGTTCAATCCTCTACTCAGCTTCGCGATCGTGGGATAACATCTCTCAAGCCATGTTTTGCATCAATCACACTTGCACTCCATCTAGCCCTCGCGTTCTGCACCTGACGGCAGCTACCGACTCTCCGTTTTGACTACATCCCATTACTTGCAGCACAGCACAGCCTCTCCTTTCTGCCCAACTTAATTATCCCATTCAGCTTTGCAATCAGGGGTTAACATCTTCCAAGCCAGATTTCGCATCAATTACTTCTGCACAGCAGCAACCATCTCTCTCCAAAGCCCATTCGAAATCCATCTCGTCCATGATGTCGCTCCAGACCTATCTTCTCCATTTTTTTCAATGTCTGCTTGCAAGCAGTTTTCGTCCATCCCTCTCCAGGCCCACATGATAGCCGTCTGTTATTTCCTGTGTTTTTCCCCAACCGTGAATATATTGCAAATGAATGAATATCAATAGAATCTCATCTAAGGCCTGGGCAAATGTGAATTCAGGGGCACTGAGCATCTTTATAGTGACGAGAATCTCAGGAACACCAAACATCTCATAAGTTTCAAGGATCAGCAGTGCCGAGAATCTCCAGAGTGCTGGGGATTTTGGAAGTGTCGAGCATCTCAGAAGTGCCAAGGATTTTCAGAAGCGCCGACAATCTCATCAGTTTTGAGGATCCGCAGTGCCAAGAATCACAGGAGTGCTAGGGATTTTTGCAGTACCGAGTTCTTCAGAGCATCAAGTACTTTCAGGCGCGCCGAGGATTTTCCTAAGCGCTGATGATCTCCAGGAGCACCAAGCAGCTTAGGAGCGAGGATTTCATAATCTCGGAAGCATCCAGTATTCTTGCAGAAGTTTCCACTATGCCGAAACATTGTGAAATAGAGAACAATACTGTCAAGATTTTGAAAGATTTTGGCTAGAGCTCCAAGCATATTCACAGCTTTTCTAATTCTCCCTGATGACTCCAAGAGTAATCATCATGACTTCTTCTCCCTCATGTGCCCAGCGAGGCAGCTGGCACATCATTCTGGAGCCTCCGGGACCACTGGAGCAAGATCCAGGAGGGTTCAAAACAAGACCTATTTTGCCTGCAGTCCCTGGAGCATTCGTGAGAGCTCCAGGAGGCTCCAGAGTCACTTCCCACGCTCAGGGAGTCTCCGGGAGGGTTGGTGAGAGCTCCAGAAGTCCCCTGGAGGTTTGTTGAGAGCTCCAGGAGGGCCCATAACTAGGCCCTTGCTCCTGGAGATTACACCAACTCTTCGGGAGTATTTTACATTTTGCTGATGTATTACCATCATCATCACGCTTCCTCCTATTCTTCCGAGTTTTGGATTTGTGATTATTATGATGGTGTTTGTGCTTCTCTTGCAGGTGTCTCTTATAAGCGGGGCCGACTTATAATAATAGCAGTTCGATTGGGCACCATCGTTTGGTATAGGTTATATGAAGATAGTCGATCCTGACTGCCAGCTTTTACGGCCACTGTGTAGAGCATCTCACCATGCTGATTCTGAGAAGCAGACCTGGATATCTTGTTTGTACTGCCAGTGCTTTGATTTTTTTGGAGGAATTCCTTCTCTTTCTCCGTATTGATGAATCGTTCTTCCTGGCAGTGGTAGTGGGGGAAGGTCATATCCAGCACCGGAATCTGAGGAGCTGGAGCTGCTTGGGCTAGAGCTGAATGTCTCACAGCCACCTGAATGTGGGTCTCCTCCAATACCTTCTGCACTGTCTCCATTGCCCTTGGGTGTAGAAGTCATGGCATTTCTGATCCAGATTCTCCTGTTCTACCGGACAGTATACCAAATACCGAATCTTTTGTTATCCAGTTTGGTGTGTCCTTCCATTGGTCCCATAACTGACCAAGCCAGAGCATATACCGATTATTTCAACAGTTATTTGAAAGCTTGTCTTCTAGAGCTCTGGTGAATTTCTCAACACTTTTTGTCATAGTTCTTTTTAGGCTTCCACTCTGCAGCTGACTTACCCTCTCATCAATGAAATGGGTAAGGGTGTTCCAAGTCATTCCTGACTACTGCATTTGCTCAGCAGGAGCTGCATGTAGGTCTTGACAGATTTTGGTGTACTAGGCTTCAGTGGACTGGGCTTTCATCACAGCAAGTGCTGCTTGGATTTTGCTGCCAAAACATTGAGATTGGATAATGATATCTGAATGTTTTTCAAACAATGCCCTGTCCCTCATTTTGACTTTCAGGCTAATTGCATTGAATATTTTGTTCTGTCTGGCAACTATGCCTTTGTACGTCTAGGCCAACTCTGGTAGTGTTATTTGGATTTCAAAATTGGTTTCCCATGCCTCCTGGATGAGAGCATCCATCCGTTTGAATTCCACATTGATTCCGTTCAAAGATGGATACTCCAGCCTGGAATATATTCTTATTGGGCTGGTATTCCATCGCCTGCTGTCTCTTATCATATGATAGCATCAATGCATTCTTTCTTCTGGCCACCGTGTAGGCCTCTGCCATGTGGGTGTCATATTCATTTCCAATTATTATAATATTATCAAAAAATTCGCTGCAAGATATTTGGCTGATTGAGAAATCCCAAACTGAGCATTTGCTTGATGCTGAAGCTGTTTTGACGGCTCATAGTCAGGAGCATAATGTCTATTCTTTGATATTGAACACTGAGAAATCTCTGGTGACAATTTCAAATTTTCAAATGGCCAAGTCTTGTGCTGACTCTCCTTCTGGTCTCCTTCTGGTCTGATGGGTTTGGCAGATTTTTTGAGCTCAATAAAATCTCAGCCACTTCGATTATAGAGATAGTCTTCTTATCTATATTCAAACATGTTCACTAATCTCTCTGAACTGGACTTACTTTGACAGTTTGGGATGGAATGTTCGGGGTAAATGGTGTCTTCTTGAATCGATGGGATACCTGAGAAGATCATTTCCATACGTGCATACTGGATGGGGATGTGTTATCCTGTGTGGTGGAGGTATGCCCAGAACAAACCATCTGGTTCCTGGGCTTTGAAATAGGGGTCAAGGTCTTCTTGGGCATCCAAGAAGGTGTTGTGAAAAGGGTTGAAGGAAATTGTTATAAAAACAAAGACGGTTCAGATCCCGATGATAACCGAAAGAATTGTGCAGACATAGGACAGCATCAACACAGCTTGATGTGTATTGAAGTAGGCAGAGAAAATATCTTGCTTGGAAGCTTTTCTTTGCTAACGATAAAATATAATACCAGGAGTGTCACTCCGGAATTACGCAGGCAATGTAGTATCGCTACTTATTTCAGAATTCGTTCGAAGGTAGATTAGGAGATTCATTCAGAATGTGGAAATCACTAAAATATCTCAAACAAAAAGAATAAACTTTCTCCAATTTATACATTGTTAAGGTTTGTTCTATCTGCTGTAAAGATTGATGCCTTTCTACGCTAGAAGAATCAAATGTAATTATATCTTCGTCTGCGTTCTAACAGATACTTCTATCTACGTTTCTCTCTAGAGCTGCTATATTTTCGCATCATTGCCACTCCTTTGCAACTATTACGGTCCTCTATCTCTCAATCCTCTGTGATATTCATGGTTATTAGATTATGATCAGACCTTCAGTATTCGTTACGACATCAAGCTTACAGGCTGGTACCTCCGGACCGACAGTACCCATTCGATCTTATGACCTCTAGATGAATTGTCCTCTGCAGATCGAGCGTAGCTTTGCTTTTGAGAGTCGGCACATATTCTTAGGCCTCCGGCAGTCATCGGCATCTTGGCTGGGTCCATTCAGCTGGTTGCCAGCTGCCTGTGTATCATCAGCAAGTTGTCAACTTCTTCTCCAATGCCATTCAGTGGTTCGTTGGCTGTCTGTGTGTTATCAGCGATTTGGAACAGAAGCGACTGTGGCCATCAACTAGCTGTCGATGCTGATGGATGGTGTGGGTGTACATTTGTGAGCTATACAGAAAGATTGGCTCCAACAAATGTGACCAGTGATAGCTAATGATATCCAATCTGGGAAATTGTGGGTGATTGTATAAAACGCAGCTGCGGGACTTGCTAGGTGTAACAATTTTATCCGTTATGAATTAGTAT
Organism: Trichophaea hybrida; assembly: GCA_015178995.1. Classification (NCBI taxonomy): domain Eukaryota; kingdom Fungi; phylum Ascomycota; class Pezizomycetes; order Pezizales; family Pyronemataceae; genus Trichophaea; species Trichophaea hybrida. Next base: position 64,710 of record WHVE01000371.1, on the reverse strand, counting down.
ATGTGCCATCATTATCACCAAAGTGTCTGTTACATTTGTCACCATTGTTGCAATTGGCAGTGCCTGGTATTTAAATCGATTAGAAACTTCAAAAACCGATCCATGGTGCACTGTATCTGGAGAAACATTTGCATAGTGTGGTTCTTGATATTTCAACGAGAAGAATATATTATCTTCAAATACATCACAGCATATGACTGCAACGAATCACAGCAATCGCAAACCAATTTCATTTCCCTAGCTGGTCAAATCCCAAATATCTTTGAGCAACAACCAATAAACGCTTATCATGATATTGATGCTATCATTTCAGAAACTATTGAACCCCTTCAAATATATTTTTGGGATTAACCACAAACAGTTTCCCCCTTGAACAGTTACTGGACAGATGCCACCAGCAATGGAGGAGAACTCTCAATCAATGATCCAGTATTTCAGAAATTTTGGTCCAAATACCATGAAATGCATGTCAGTTGTGAAGTCAAAGAACTGTGCTACTGCAAACACAACGCCGGAGGCAGGCACACCACAACCAGGAAAGCGGTCAATACTCAAACTATAAGCTCACAAAAAAAAATGAATACATCACCACAGGGTATGGAAAGCAATGTTTTGTGTACAGATTACAAAAAGCAGAAGCTAAATAAGAGAGATCAGGTAGATTGAAATCTACATCCTATACCAGCTCCCACCCTCCTGATTATCATTACCACACCATACAAACATGAGATATTTGGCTGGTAAATGATTCATTTTTTTTTCAAACCAGAAATTGAAACAGCAATCAAAGAAATTCAGAGAAATACTGATGAAGTCAGAGACTGTTTGAAAACCAATCAACCCCAATCTTTTCTCCTTGCCCCCTCCCTACATCTCTAACAATATATCTGGGAAATTTTCAAGAATTGTCCAAGATGTCACATTGACAGGGCTAATGCAAACACAGCTGAAAGTTTTCACACAGACCATTATACTGACGATCAATGAAGTTCAACTTTTGACCCACATTCAAATGGTAAACAAAAGTTCTACAGCCCTAATTGTGCTCCCCACGACCAGCAGGTTGAACGTCTTGCAGAAACAACAATTTTTGGTAAAGGAAAAAAAGGGAAGAATCCATGAGTTAATAAGAGAAGGAGAGAGACTCTTAACAGAAAAGGAGAATTAAAAGCAAGAATTGACTCTCACACAGCAAAGATTAACCGAGATGGATGGAAGGACAATGAAATGCAGTCATGGCAATCTAAGAAAGAATGTCCAGAGCCTGGTATAACTACTGGAAGAAAGCAATCCAGATCAGGTGAACTGAAGCAACACTTTGAAGATACCCAGGCACAAATGGGAAATTCCAGGAGATTAGGGGAAGAAAATGGGGAACAGGTAACCTGAATCATAGAATTGATAGAAGGAAGAATTGAAGAAAGACAGAAGAAAGCACAGGATAAGGGGAATGATATTGCCTGTTTTCAGGAACAGACAGAAAGGAACTTTGGGGCTGGAAAGTACAATTATCTTTGAAAATTGCTGGAAAACCTAGGTCATTCAACACCAAATGGATGAAGATGAGGTATGTGGTTGAATGTCTCAACAAGGTAGCTATGGCACAGTTGTTGCCACGGGGTAACGAAATCCCTGGGGAAGTCAAACTCAAATTTCTGAAAGACCTGATTATCTTGTTTGATTTAGCATTCTGAGATCAGGACAAATCAGCAACTGCCAGGAAACAACTCTTGATTCACAGGAAATGGGACTGCAAATGCACCCCGTACTATACACAAATTTCAGACATACCGAGCAGACATCAAATTCAATATGGATGCACAGCTAGATACATTGCAAAATGGACTGAGCAACCAGCTACAGGTCTCCATACAACACATCAAGGTACTTGACGACCTGGTTGAATTTGTCAAATAGTGCAAACAGAGATGTTTTCAGATGAGAGGACGAACTGTAGAAAGAAGATCAGGAAGATGAAACGGAGGTTGATGGATAAATTGTGGGGATCCAAGGCAGTTCACAGCAAGTTGCCCAAGCAAATTGAAGGCAGCTTCAGAACAGGTGATGTAACACCATTTCGGGATTCAGGGAAAATGAAAGAAGTGAAATGGACAGTTCAGAAGGAAGTAGAGTTGGAAAAAGTTCAATCCAGTTCAACAAGGATTGCAATTGCACTGGAAACGAATACACTTTATCATTGATACTAATTGGAATATTTCATAATTTTCTATTCAAAGCGCAGAAATGAAAGAATTTTCTATGGAAAGCAAGCACCTGATTGTGAAATGTGCACTGAATATACAAGACAAAGTTATTGACACCCATGATTCGATTGATTGTGGAGCCGCTGAAATGCCATATAATAACAATCATTTTGTTTGCTATTATCAAATGAATGAGAAGGAATTACAGGAATCAAAAAAACTGGAAGTTATTGATGGAAGACCCAACGAGTCAGGAACAATTACCACCATGGCTCAACAAACCTTAGAGATTTGTGGATATTAAGAGCTAATAACTGTGTTCGTTACAAAGCTGGGACACTACAGAAGGTAACCGAGACTACCATTGATTCAACTCCCGAATGATATGCTAATATTCCCGATGAACACAACTGAATGTGAATACAGTCAATGTCACCAACACTGTCAATACTACTCGAGTGTATGGATATGGAGATACTCTATGGAAACAACAGAAGAATCTAATGAATCCAAACGGGATATATGAACAATAGCAGTAGCATGATTTATGAGACCCAATCAGAAGGAGAAACTCAAAGTGTATGTGGAAATCCTATACAAATGAACAAGGCTCAAGAGATTAACGATTATGAAGAAAAACTGCTGCATCTGTTTATTTGAAAAAAATACCATCAGTTCCTGCCCCTCTTGAATAATGTAACTGCTGAAAGGCTAACACGATCAAGACCATACGATCACATGATTATACTTCAAGAAAGATTCATACCTCCATTTGGACCTATCTACAGTCTATCAAGGGAAAAATTACACGTCTTAAGGGAATGGATTGAGAAGAAGTTGTTAAAAGAATTCATCAGGTGATTATCATCACCATGTGCAGCACCTGAACTATTTGCACCAAAACAAATGAAGGCTTGAGCTGGTAAATGAATTTGAGAGGCCTGAACGAAGAAACAATGATGAATTGATACACATTTCTATTGATCCAAGAAACATTATTGAGACTGTCAATGGCCAAATAGTCCAGCTAGCCTGAGGTTTGGGATGCCTATAGCATGGTCAGGACAACTGAAAGGGATGACTGGAAAATAGCATTCATGACCCACTACGATCCATTTGAATCTTTGGTCATACCCTTTGCATTCAATAATGTACCAGGATCTTTCCAGGAATTCATCAATTACACTGTTTGGCCCTTCTTGGACCTCGTTTGTATGGCATGCCTGCATGACATTCTCATCTACGGTAACAATGTACTGGAATATAAGGATCATGTCAGGGCAATAATGACCATGGTGACAGAAGCTTGGCTGTATCTGAAAGCAGAAAAATGCAAGTTTCATCAACAGGAAAACAAGTATCAAGGATTGATAGTGTGAGTAAACAGATTTAGAATGAACCCAAAATAAGTGGCAGCAGTAAAAGAATGGAAAGTACCCAGTGAACTCAAGGAGGTCAAGGCAATGTTAAGATTCACCAACTTCTATCGAAGATTTATATGGAATTCCAGCAGGATGGTCTAACCATCAACAAAACTCATGCAAAAGCTAGTATCAGTTCAATGGGGATCTGATTGAAAGAGAGCATTCACCGAATTGAAAGAACAGTGTACAATGGTATCAGTCCTAGCACACTTCAACTTCAAAAATTAAATAGTCCTGGAAATGGATGCCTTCAGCTCGTTATCTGCTGGGATACTATTTCAATCTAACGATCAAGATATTCTTTACCCAGAGTTATTCATTTCCAAGATACACACACCTGCAGAAAATAATTATGAAGTCTATGCCAAAAAATGGATGCCATCAAGAAGAGCCTGAAACAATGGAGACCAGGATGTGAAGGGTCAATACATTCAATTAAGATACTGACAGATCACCAGAACCTCAAGTACTGTACGATGTTGAAACTACTCAACAGAAGACAAACAAGATGATCTGAATTCCTGTCAAGATCCAAGTTCACAATCATTTACCACCCGGGAAATCAAGGTCAAAAGCCACATGCACTCACCTCAATGCCATGAGGCATTCCTCCGAAGGGGGGGGCCAAAAAACCCAACAAGTTGTACTAAAAACAGAAACTCTTGACAAAAGAATACAGAATGGACTTATGGAAGAATGTGTGGAAGTGGTAAATCAGGGCAAAGGGGAGGTCAATATAAAGAAGCTATGGAATTGGATCCAAAATGTATGCAAGGACTGTCCACTCAATAGCAGTGAAGAATTATGTGTTGATGCAGCAGACATCAGCAACGAAGAAGGTCCAGACAAACTCTCATTGATAGAACAGCATCACGAGCTACCAGCTGCTAGACATCCAGGACTGGCCAATACCCTCGAATTGCTCCAAAGGAATGATCGCTGGCAAGGCCTGAAAAGAAATACGCACAGCAAAATGTGGAACTGTCACGTATGCTAATGCAGCATAGCAAGAAATCCAAAGACACACGGACAGTTAAAATCACTGGAAGTACCACAGGAACCATAGAAGGATGTGAGTATGGATTTTGTGGTAGGACTATTAGAGAGTCAAGGGTACAATGTCATCTGGGTAGAAGTTGGTAGATTGTCAAAAATGAAGTACTTGGTTCCATGTTGAAATGATTCAGAAAGTGGAAAGCTGGGGGAAATTTGTTTATAGGAGGTATTCAATCTGCACAGCTTACTGAATACTATAGTATTAGACAGAGGGCCAGAGTTTGTCTCGGAGTTTTGGAGGCACATCTGTACAAGCTTCAGAACCAAATGAGAACTCCCACCTGCTTTTCATTCACACACAGATAGGTAAATTGAGCAAATTAATCTTATTATGGAGCAGTACTTGAGAGTGTTCGTCAATTATCAACAGAACCACTGGACCCAATAGTTACCAATGGCAGAATGTGTATTGAATCATCACACCTTGGAAACAACAGGATGCTCAATATTGTTCGGCAAATATGGATTTTATCCAAAAATGACCTTCAGTCAACGCCCAGTTCAAAATGGAAATAATATCAGTGAAGTAAATGCCCACACCGTCTTCCAAAATATGAATGAGATCTTTGTACACAGGAAAACCAAAATGGTCCAATCACAAGCAATCAAAGTAGTGGAAGCAGACAAATGCTGTCAAGAGGGAGTAGAAGTGAAAGCAGGAGATGGAGTATGGATGGATGGCAGGAACATTGCAACACAGAGACCAAGCAAGAAAATAAATTAGAAATACCTGGGACTGTATGATATCGAGGAAGTCATCAGCCTATGGGCCTACTGCTTGACACTGCCCAAAGATTATCATATGCATCCAGTTCAATTAATCTTCCACCTGAACAAAGTTTTGGAAGACCCACTATCTGGATAAACCAAATCACCACCACCACCTGTCATTGTGGATGGCAAAGAGGAATACAATGAGCAATATCTCGAGGACTCCAGAACATTTGGATGCCAACTCCAGTATTTACTCACATTGAAAGGCTACAACAAAAACATCTGGAAACATGCAGTCCACATCGACGGACTTCAAGCAATCAATATATTCCATATGGAACAACCTGGTGAACCCAGATCAACAACCTTGTAGGAACTTCGTATATAGAAAGAGGAGCAACAGTCATGATTGGATTAGGTGAGGATCGGAGATTGAGTATGGATGGATAAAGATGGAATGACGGATACAAAGAAAAAAAGGTTGCATGGGAAGGAATAAAGTGTGGTTGAATGAAACCATGATTTGTGCATTGAATTGTAAATATGGCGTGATGGTTATACCGTAAACCATCAGTTGAAAGGGTTGCATACATAGATGGGTGGGGTCAGGTCAGAAGGATACAATGGAAAACAGGTTTTGTTTAAAGGACTCAGGTTCTGTTGGATTGCAACAGGTTTTGTTGGGTGCATTGTAAATATGGCGGGATGGTTATGACGTGAGCCAGGGGTTGAAAGGGTTGTGTACAAATACAGGTGAGGTCAGGATGTACTGTATAATGAATCAATAAAGATAATAATAGTCATGTTAGCTGTATATAAGGCTGATAGATTTGTAGAGAATGGGTTTGATCATTAATTGTTCTCTAGTCTAAAAAAGATTTAAAAGCTTTTGCACCAACCTCTGTTCACGTCGGTAATTTTTGATTTTGACATTCTTGTCTCGTTTGCAATACCTGCACTTCCGAACGTCAGTTTGGTTTTTGTAACTCCTAGAACTCCAAGTCACAAATCCTTAACAAGAAATAGGTTATATATTTGAAAAGTCAGGAATATTTAAAATTGAACATTGTATAACTCAATAATAATACAATTTATTGTTTGAACAAGATATAGAAACTACAATATCAAAAACTGTATATACATTTTGTCAGATATACTATTCAGTTAATAGAACAGTCACTCGAAGCTACTGCATGTTTTTGACTGAATGTTCTTTCTATTTCCTGCCTTTCAATCATATTTGAATTCTAAGTTTGAAATTCTAAGTTTTACATTCAACTCTATAATACTTTTCTGCATCTGTTCTAGGAACTTTGAATTGTTGCAATACTATATCATCTATAAACAATTGTTGTTAAGCTAAATAGCTGGTTCCGATTGATAATCTTCAGATGGCCAATAGTCAATTGAGTTCAATTGTATTCAGCCAGTCAATATCCAGCCAGTCAATATGCAGACAATTCCAATTATCTCAAGTGAGGTAAAAGCTATTCTATTTATATTCTCTGTATCCAGTCTTAATATATACCTTTTCAAATGTATTTATATAGTCTCAATAGTATAAAATTTTTGGGTACTTTGGCAGCCAGGAGCCAGTCAGTATTGATTCAATCCAGCCAGTCTGTAGCTTTCTTTGTTTAACTAGTAGCAATGGAGACAGCTTTGCAACCTTGAACGGAAATTGAACTGGTGACTCTCGTTCAGTTAAAAAATGGTCCAAGTGGTTGTAGTACTTGCCATAAAAGGTTAGCCACTTGGCCAAAAAAATCAGGCCAATCAGGTGAGCATTGGTCATTCATACATACTCCTCATCAATGAACATCATCGCCAAAGCACTGATAATGTCCTCAGAGGTAGTATCTTGCATAAGTGGTAATCGGAGTGACAAACCACTACACCATCTTCACAGGTGAAAGTATAGGGTAATTTGTACTTTTGAACCCCTTCCATTGCAAAAAAGCCATAAGTTTGAACAATCAAAAGAGTTCACAACCCAACAGCAGCCCATCGTGACCATCATTTCTAGTATCTCCAATGATATTATCCTCCCCCAACAATTTCCGACATGCCCCTATGCCGATCTTGTGAAACACTGTAGTAAAGTTGAACATGTGCAAATATATCTGGGTGGAGGTCCGATACAACTTGATTCAATGTAAGACCCTGACAGCTGATAAATGTTGTAGCATAAGCCAAACAAAGAGGGAATTGTTGACATTGGATAGTCCAAAGGCAACTGGCTGGTTGAAAATCGAAAGATATAAGTGGTAGGCAAAATGTATGACCTTGGGAAGTACAATCGATAAGAAGATTTTTGATGACTTTTTCATTCGAATATTCGATATTAATATGGCAGTTCTCAACCGAACCTAAATTGCAGTTGAGGTTTGTCATGATGGTGCAAATGGGAGCTTACTTCAACTTCATTTCGTGGGCAGGTATGCCATGTACATGTTGTGAAGTGAGATAATCACTTGTTTCAGCAGGATGATCTTCTGGAACGACATTATGATGGTCTTTGCTACAATTGATACAGTAGTACATAATTGAACAAAGTTAGAAGAGTATGTGAAGGAGACATAGGTGGGAAATACTTGCTTCATTTGGTAAACAGACGAGTATTGACTCATTGAACATGTTCATATAGATATTCAAATGGCTAAAAATTGAGTGATCATGCAATTTTTGGGAATTGCAACAGTCTCCGAAGGGTAATAATATACAACAGCCCCATCAATATCATTTACATCTTCGATCATTTTGAAAGGTATGTTTGTTTCGTCCAATTCTATCATACCATGACTGATGTTGTTAATCCAATGGGCATATCCAGGTTCAAAAGCATGATAAATAGATTTGTACGGATGAAGCTGCGAAAAGCATGCCAAAAGGAGGAAGACATTATTGTAGCATCAATAGTCTCAGTTTTGCCACCAAAACGCACAACAGAGGCGATTTGACATAATTGACCAATTCCCAAAACCACTTCACGACGAAGCAGACATCGTTGCCAGTGATACCCATGGATAATTCATCGACATATGGAATGGCTGATCTGTTGGTCATAGGCATTTCATCCCAGATGATGAGGTCAGATATGGCAAGAAATAGCACGTACTGGATACTCAATTTCAGATGGAAGTAGAACCCAGCACAATTTTGCGAAACATATTAATTCAATCAATATCAAATATTGAAGACATGAACATGCAAAACTAGAAAACCAAATGTAGAACAAGCAATTCCGCCTCTTTCATAAACAGTAATACTGAGTACTTATGTGCCCAAAATAACTAGAACACGACGTTCAGAATGTACTTGTGCATAGGGAGCGACAGCAATGAACGATCCACAATAATCAGCCTTTCTGTGAAGGGAAAAAACTGAATTGGAATGTTGCACACTGGTACAAGAGTCGTAGACAATCTGGAATTGAGTAACCTGTGCATTATTAATCAAAGCAATCATCCACACTGCAAGCTGCAACAATTTGTTGCTTCGATGATCAAAAGCCTCATGCTCAAGAGCTATTTTGAGTATTCTTTGGGCAGACTCTGGCTATCTAAAGTCAATCAAAGTTGTGCCACATGTCATAAAGAGATTTTGGATATCATGTAGAGTTTCAAGATAGGTTTCTTCAATATAATAAAAATGAAGTGTGTGATCCATCAAGAATTTGTCCCTGTACTTCTCCCACAAATTCAAAGTAGGAGCGGAGATATCGACTATGAGTTGAGTATAAAGAAAATGTAAATGATATGGTGCGTGATATAACGAAATAGCTTCTTGATGTCAAAGGACAGCCTCGACAATATCAGCAAACGATCCAAAGTTTGAGCCGCTTCCTCAAAAGTAATGTAAGTTATGCTATTTACTCTACAAAGTGCCTCGAAACTGTATACAGCTTTGTAAAGGAGCAAAGATGGTATGTAACAAGTTAGTTCTTGACGTAGTAGCACGAAAACCAATCTATAAATAAAAACGTTATCAGCATTAGCAGAGCTGTCCTGAGATATGTTGATCTGTGGCAATTTCTATTCCAACCACGGATTTGCAGATAGTATACCATGACAAGGAAATGGTTTGTGAATACAACCATAGAAGAATTTGGTATACGTAAGATCAAGGAAAACATTGAGCGGCGGTTGCACAATATATCTCAGTCACTTGGTATCAATGGAAGCGATATCGTCAGGATAAAGCATTTGGTAAAAGTCATCGCCAGGCAGGTATACCACAAAGCAAATTACACTGGGAGTCTTCCTCATTTTCTTGAAACCAAAAATTTTCCATGTAGCTTCGTAAGAGCTGACATAGTAAAAGTTGATAAAATTCCTGATTTGATCGATATTTTCAACTTCAGGATCCGTCTTCATATAACGGACAGTATCAGGGCCTTGAAATGGTACTTGAACAAATGCCTGAAGATACTGACTGCAAAAGTAACCACGATATCAATATGGCAATCTATTGGTTCCATCAGAAAAGCCATGTAAGGCATGATCATCTGATCCTCATCAATTTGGTGCCTATAAATGACTCGACCGTCTCTATCCAATGCAGAAGTTTTCTGTAAAGTGTTAGGATATCCATGGATAAATATGCCGTCCTTGTAAGAATTGTTATTAGAAGCAGAAATAAGGTCATCTCAATATGAATTGTATCACAAAACCTTATCACGCAGGACAGAATATTTGATAATGTCCAAGAACACGGCTTTGAGGACTGAATCAATCATTTCAAAGTATATTTCGGGATATAACTAAATTTCAATATGAAATCAGGTAATGCAGCTATACAATTGACGTAAATTGAACGAAAAGAGCATCACCTTCAAAACAATATGTACATGCGGTAAGCCACACTTCTGAAATTCAATAAATTGAATCTGGTCAATCCACTGACCCAGATTGACACTGAATCAATGAATAGAAGCAGTGGGTAAGAAAAAAGAAGTTACTAACGAAATGGACTGCATTATCACCAATCCATGTGATTTGAATGCCCATGCAATGACACTAGGTTTATCAGAAGAAATTTGCCTGGGGTGAAGACATTCCATAATCTAGGGCAATTTAGGATTCATTGTGATGGTAACTAATAGAGAACGCCTGCCAAATTCATGGCAGAAAGTCAATACATCTGCAACCTGTTCAAAAGCCCAAGCTCTCGATCAGCTCCATCCAGTATCCAGTTGATAGTTGATATCCGTATCACCTTCTGCTCGGTCGATCAAACCACTACATTGGTATGATAATTTGTTGTCTTCCATGCCGGAAAACATGTCCACCAAGTATATGTTAGCAAGCCTTCCCAAAGAATGAAAACGGTGGTTGTTCTGCAGCAAATGCATACCGTAGTACTTCATTGGCATTGATTTTGGGTGCATGTTGATGTTCCAGGCAGGTGAAGCATGGAAGAAAAACATAGGGTACTGAAGTGGTTTGTAATGACTGGACACAATGTCGATGAACTGGTCTTGGTTGGATTCGGAACTGTTGTGCCAGACACATACACTGCAAGGCGAATCATAGTTGATGATGCTGGTGTGCATGATAGTGGCAATCTCATCGGATGTGGTAGGTTGGTTTTGGAGTTCTGAAGCATATGCAATTCCAGGAGGTTGTCTTCACAGCATTCAAAACTTCTCAATATAAGAATTGTACAGTAATATTTGCTTGCCAATATATCGAACAATGTCACTGTAGACATGCTGGTTTGCTGCCATGAAGTGTCTATCATCTGAAGCATAAAGGAATCAATGAGCGGGATGCAAACTGCAGGAATCATCCAGCATACACTGATAAGTACAACTACAAAGCACAATAATTGATAGAGTAGGTGGGTAGAAAAAAGATCTGTTGGTACCAATGGTTGAAAAATCCAAATGGTTGTTCAGTTTCCTCAATATGCCCAAAGCCTGACTGTCAGGGAGCAGAATATCAACCGCAGCAGTGTATGCTGGCAACCTAAGAGAATGGAATCGGCTGTCAAAACAACACCAGTTAGAATTATTAGGTTCAGTGATAAGCAATTTGATACCACAGTTCCAACAACATATATCTTCCAGCCATTGTAAGGATGAAGTATTCATACACTGCAAGCAAAGATGGTTCCACCAGTTAGATTTGTATTCATTATATCGATGACAAAAGGGTTGACACAAGGCTTGAACATTTTTGTCATGAAATTCACATCGTTTTTCAATAGAGAAGGCATGGTGTGGCGTAGATGTAGTAGATGAACAATGCAATTTACAATGGTGTTCACAACCAATACAGTGTCTTTGGTGACGTTCTGCAATGGTTACTGTTTGTGGAGGTATGTCGGATAGCAGTACACAATGAAATATAGGAGACATGGAAGACAGATATCACAATTAATATAGAACAAAAAATATAAGCACACAATCACAAAAGACATGAAATGGATGTGACAGATGTCAATGACATCTCACATCAAGTGAAAGTATTTACAAAAGACACATAGTCACAATCATAAAAGACACAAACCGGATGTGATGGAAGTCAATAGCAGTTCCTGCCAGGTCAAAGTATGTACAATAGACAACACACAACATCTAATCAGGAAACAGGTACTCGAACAAACAGGCATACTTCAGAGCCACTTGGTGGGTGGCACGTTGTCACTACTGGGAGTATGTACAGAAGATGCTCCTTTGGCAATGTGAGAACTGAACAATTTCTCGCAACGTCTGTGGTTGTAATTTCATTGTGATAGGTCAACAACGAAGCTGCATGCAAAAAGTCAGCTATAATGGCAAATAAAGCAAGCGAACCAACTGGGAGACAACACATCGTCCAAGTCCCCAGCATTTGCCGATGAAAGATCTGAAATCGCGCAGATAGGCATCCAAAAATGCAGTGGACACTTATGTTGGGCAATAGCATGAGGAGCAGCGCACACAGAGGTGGACAGAGCGATGTCAACATCCGCCAGAAGAGGCGCAAAAGAGGCTGGGGCAGATCGAACAGTGTCAACTACCACCAACAGATTCAAAGCAGGGGCAGCAGGGGAAGAAAAAGTGTCAACTACAGCCAACAGATTTGAAGTAGCAGCAGAGGTGGACAGAGAAGTGGCCACTTTGAATGGAGTTGAAGGGGGAGCTCAACCATGACCTTTCATGCAAGGCGTCTTCGGTGGACCACCCAGTTCAATGGAACTGTTATCGGAAGTGGATGACCTATGCAAAAACCAAAATTCCTTAAGCAAAATAATAATCAAACCTGAAGCTTTATTACAGCCAAATGAAATACTGTAAACATTGATCTAAGAGTTGATTTGTGGAAACTATGTCTTATTAAAATGCACACCAGATGCAATAATAACTTGCACAACAAAAATTACTGACTGATTGTTCTCTCGCTTCCGGTATGCAGTATTGACGTTGTAACTGCGGAAATCACCATATTTGGGTAAGACTTGGTATATGCATTCCATATGCCTGCAGATGTGAATCAGACATGGCATAGGATCTCCAGGGTTACTGACACTGAAGTTCAGGTTGTACAATAATCAGTAAATGGCAAAAGACGATCGATAACATAGGTATTTCATGTCTGATAGATGGTCGTGTCAAGAACTATATTCCGGGTTGTTGAGGCAGCAAATTTGGAGCAAATATATACAATATTCCTGAGAATATAGCAGACTGTGTTTTCAAAACACACAGCGGTAACAGGAGCTTCCGTATTGCCAATTGGGACCGAAGCAGTGAAAATGTCATGTTCCAATGAATCCAACTGGTCTTTGAAATCATTTTTGGGCACTGTTGTGGCAGATTGTCTACATCACAAATGCAAGCCAGAAGCACCTACGTCCAATTCCATTGCTATTGAACTGTGGATGAAAGCTGAAGCGAATTGCATTGAATAAGCCATTTTATAAATTCAAAACATAAGTTGAAATAAAATATAAAAAAAGGAAAGCTGATGTTGTGTGAATAGAAAATTTACAGGAGAGTAATGCCACATTCCATAACTCAAGAATTGGAAAGGTCATAGAACATTTGAGAAAAATATAAAGAGGCCATGAAGTGACATGATTTGAATATTGAACAATGCAATACAGAACGTATGATGGTGTTGAGACTCCATCGGAATAACATTTCAACGGCCAATTATGCATGTCTTAGCCGGCTGTCGCATGTGAAATGATTCAATGTTTGAAAGATACAACTCACAGTATACGATGGTATTGAGACTCCGTAGCAGTGACATTCAAATGCAAATCATCAACCTCTTGACTAGCTACAGCAACTGAAATCATTCAACAATTGAATGATATAACACTGGACGTACAATGGTGTTGAAACTCAATATATGTGATATTCAATGTGCAATTGGAATGCTTGCATCCATGACTTGGAATACACGTAAGCGACAAGACTGCCGATCTCTTTGGAAAAATAGAGACTGAGCAGTGACATTGGAAAGGCAATTGGAATACTTGCATCCATGTCTTGTAATTCACGTAAGTAGCCAGATACGTATTAGGTTGTGGTAGCTTCTTCGGAAAAAAGATTCCACAAATCAGAATGATTCATGTGGATATTGCATGATCTCATCCACCTCTATGAAACTATAATTCATTGCCAGCTTCTATATGACTGGTTTAAATTGTCTCCAATCAGCTCTGGCCAAACCAGGTTCAATTTTGTGAGGTCAACTGATTGGCAAATCAGTTCAATCATTGCTATCCAGTGGTCAAGCAATCATTTCTATATATATACAGTTGACTGAAAGCTCATTGCTGCTGAATAATATTTAGTTTACTGTCATCTGAATCCACTATATCATTTCCATAGAACTACCAATGGTAAAATTCAATTTTTGCTCAATAATATTACTGCAGGCATCTTGAGTTTCCTAAATCATTCACTGTAGTTCGGAGTCAGTAAAAGGTTTGGGAGGCTTTTGGATCATGGAAGAACACTTTAAAATTTACTGAAAGCTTTCAGAAATATTTGTATACAGCTTTGAAGTCCCTTTAAGAACAAATTCAAGGTTTTGTTGCTGTCAGGAGCTGTATTTTAAGGAACTGCAGTCTCCAAGAGCACTTGTTCAAGGAACTACATAATTCAAAGACTCCAATATTATATATTGAATACTTCAGATCACTCAATATAAGGTTCTGAAGCTGTTAAAGTTGCAGTATAAGTATTTGGAGACTGCAGCACTACCAGAATAGGGTAATGAAGTATCTGAAAGTACAGATGGAATGTTTTGACACTTCAAGGTATATCTGTATATGATTCTTATGAAGGTACATAGATTTGAATTAGGTTTGTAAGTTTAGAATATTAGATTTCTGCACAATATCAATTTGGAATCTGTTGTTACCAAACGGAATCAAGATTTACACCCAAATAAATCAGGCTTTTCAGAAAGCAATTTGATTTTGCAGAAACAAATTAGGTATTGCAATATAGAATCAGGTTTTAAATGGAAGGAATCAGGTTGTGCAGAATCTGATGATGTTTTGTATTGAAGAAATGTTGTTTTGAAGAAAAACACAAAGACAATATAGAAATTCAATAGACATTGGAATATATTTAGCAGCAAGTGAGTTATAGTAATAATACTCACAATTGTAGCATACAAACAGGAGGTTATTTTATAGGATTGATTAGTTTTTCCTTGTTCTGTAGTTTACAATACAATCAATAGCTTTTGTATTAATGTTTGTTTGTTAAGTAATTCCAGATTGAATTGATTGTATGATTTGCAACAGTAGTTGTAGGTACACTTAATTTATCATCTTCAGTTGTTCAATCCAGTCTACTCTTCTCATTCCCAGAATGATATCATTGATGTACTTTTCTTGCAACAAAAATTTTGTTTCAAGTACAGTTTGATAGGAGAATAAGTTCGAAATATCAAATGTACCAGTTATAATTTTTTATTTCATGTACTGCTAGTATAACAGCAATGGTGACTTCAATTATTACTTAACCTGAGACTACTACAGGATTCGATTGATATCTGTAAGAGTGTTGGCACCATACTGTCGGTGGTTTGTACAGTTGACTAACTGATATGACTTGAACAAAGCAGATCTATGCCAAGACTTTCATCTCAAATCCTACAATTTTGGCCCAAACTTTGAATAAAAATGGGTAAATAAGTTATTCTGTCATTGGTTGGATTTTGTATTTTTCTTGTAGCTAATATCAAGCAACACAATGACGGTACTTCTCTGTTACTATGATTAACAATCACACCAGCAAAACCGTTTTTCAAAAATAAGTCAACAACCAGCACAGCTATCGCCAAGTGGACACTTGCAATCGATCCCTAACCCCCAATTACCCCGCCTACAATCGGGCATCTCTCTTCCAGGACCTTTATTGTTGCTGGGTGGAATACTGGGCCTCTTGCCCCTCTTTTCCCCCCCCTGCAGCCCCCTGCAAAATGGCCCCCACCGATCATCTACACAACCAATTCTTATCCAATTGACTCCAAACTTTGGCAGCATTGAAAGCACATATCAACAAGGCTCAGGTTTTAATTTCAGTCCAAAAGGTTAACATTTGCATTAGTTACACAAAATCTTCGAAAAGTCGCTTTTTCGCTCCTATCCCCCCTCTATCTCTGTGGAATCAACTCCAAATCAAAAACGGAAAACGGCAATCGATTCAGCGGCCCCAGAAGCCATTTGAACAAACCATCAACACCTGCCTACGAGCCCCAGACTGCCTGGGCCAAAATCTCTCGAAGACAAAAACACAATTTCGAATTTCATTGTTTTCCACAAATTTTCATCTTTTTCAAACGACCTTGGACCAGAGCTTGCACACACACACAGATCTACCCTGCCGAAAGCACAGCTGAATCGGACAAAAATTGACTTCACAATGGTTGATTTTCAAATTGCCCCATTTTTTCCATCCCCCCATTTGAAACGTATTGGCCACCGGGGCCCAGCAACCTACCAGGGTGTAGGTGACAACGTCCAGCTACTTTGCCACCATTGACCCCCTGAGTCTTTGGGTGGATCCTCCAGAGTTAAGTTGCACTTCCTTTCTTGCAGTGGTTTTACAGCCCCATCACATAGCGGCTCATAGAGGTCTCCTTGTCGCTATGGGTGTTTCTGTATGCGCTGTGAGAGGTAAATGCTCCAGTACCAGGCTACAATACCTTGCTAGGACTAAAGAGGTGGAGCTCCAACCCCCTCAGGGAATAGGTGGTACCGAGGCCACTTATATCAATATTGAAACGTTGGATTCATTACTATTCAAAAATACTCAGACAATTTTGTTTCTTTAACATATTCAGTACCCAGCAAACCCTTACAAGTCCTAAATGTCTGCCCCTATACCACCACCTCCTCCACTGGGCACTTCCAGTACTTATGGAATGAACCTTTACCCAAATCCCAGTTCAGACCCTCTTTCCGCAATTGATGCCCCAGCTGTATCATATACTACCCTTACAGGCCAAATCCAAACGAGGAAGAAAGGCAAGCAGGGAAGTTCTAGCCGACTGCTGTTACCTCACCATACCCACCACTCAATGCCCCTCGTTATGTTAAAGCACCGCATGGCCATGGCAATGTCCAATCCAGGACACCTCTGAACAAAACAACCATCTTCCCACCTCAACAACCAACCACCAAGGCCATCTCGGAAACCCTGATATGCGGATCTGGAACTTGGAGATGCCCCAGAGGATACTGAGTCCAATGACAAATGTTCTGATGATGATGACGATTCTGAAGATGAAGAGTTTCAGGACCCATCCACCAACCTGCTGAATCCAAATAGCGAAGATGAAGATAGAATTCATCAGGTATTCAAAGCCATCCTTGAACCACTCCACAAGTATATTCTCAAAATCAACTAACGTCTCACCACCCAAAACCGAAAACTGGCAACCCGCTTAGCCTCAATAGAACCCAAACACGAAATTGCCCTCAATACCATTGCTACCCTTGGACAACGAGTTGAATACCTTGTACAAATCCAAGCTTCAAGGAAAGATGCACCACCAGCACCACCAGACCTACTAACTCCAGCCATCCCGGAAGGGACCTCCCCCAAACCCACACTCTGGTCAGCAATTGCATCTGCATGCGCAAACAAGACTCACCACAAGATAAGAATGGGCGTACTCTGGATCCCCGTCCTCTGTCCAAAAAACAATGCACACTAGTGATTGCCCGACACAGTGATCAACCAGTTACTGCCGATCTTACACAGCTTAAGCTCGCCATCAACGCCACCCTCACCGCTGCCATGCAGACCCTTGGGCCAATATTGGACATGTTTCTGCCAACTATGAGCACAATCTCGTCCTCCTGACAGCAGACACCTGCCCGGTGGAATTGGTACTGGCCCACAAGGCTGCTATTGAAGAAACAGTTCGTTCAGTCGACACAACCGCACAAAATCCAAAAAGCAAGAAACTTGGATCCGATTGATGGTTCACTCCATTCACATTACAATGTTTCCTGAATGTGAAACAGGAATAAAATTATTGAAAGAAGATATTGAGATGAACAATAATCATATCAGCTTACCACTCTACCACGATCTCTTACAAAGCCAGAAACACGACCACACAAAAAGGCAACCACCATGGTTATCGCAGTCCGTACTGAACATGAAACAAAATTATTTAAGACCATGGAGTACAAGTAGATGGCAGGACCCGCAAAGCCGACCAATATGTGGCATCCCGACTAACTGACCAATGTACTAACTGCCAACAATATGGCCATTCCTACCTACGACGCAAACAATCAGCTATCTGCAATATATGTGCAGAACTTCACACCATCACCTGTCACTCATGTGGATCATATCCCAGCATAGGCAAACAGCGTGTCCACGATGTTATCAATACATCAACTGCAAGGGTAATCACCGGGCCAACGATTCTAAATGCCCAACAATTACCGCCCTACATACGGAAGCACGAGCTAAGTTCATGAAAGACCACCGACCATCACCCATGCCTAAACAACCTTCTATTGATCTACCAAAATTCGAATTATACAACACAACTGCATCCATTCCTCCTTAGTCATCAATACCCTTCTTGACTTTGCAGTTGGAACGGCTGACCTTCTTTTACTCCAAGAACCTGGATTCAACCCAGACAACACATTCATTACAACACACCCTGGATTTGAACTACTGATACCACCTAAAACTTGAGAAAACACAATAGGACAATTGCCTATGTGGCCAAAAACAATCCTTATATCAAATGCTCACCACGTACTGACATCAGCCAGGATCCAGATATTCAAGTCTTTGAAATATCAATCCCAGCAATAGCACCAATCACAGTCTTCAATATTTACAATGAACACGAAGGCATATCTAATCTCTACACCATTCCAAAAAGCTTTACCAAAATTCCATTGCCTGAACGATGCATTATTGCTGGTGACATGAATGCCTATCATTCATGGTGGAATTCACCAATCAAAACACCCAAACTGACGACAAACTTGTGCATATCATGGAAACCGATAGCTTTTCCCTCCTCAATGAACCTGACACCCCTACATACTACTACCGAAATGGCAAGGGAACCTATATGATCGACCTGGCGTTTACATCCCAAGCTATCCATGACTCAGTTACAAATTGGCAGTGGATGACAACGCATCAACCGTTCAGACCATGCAACAATACGTTGTGATATCTTGGCAGAATCTGAACTTGTTACCACTGACTCCAACACGATAAGATATAACTGGAATAAGACAGATTGGGATTTGGTCTCAAAACTCTCAATACACACTCCCATGCCTCACGAATGGTCTGGCAATACCTCCATGAACAACAACCGAATCAAACCTTGACAAATCAGCCGAATGCTCCGAGATATGATTCTTGATGCAGTCATGGAATCCACCCCAGTTCTCCAGCTTACAACACATTCAAAATGCTGGTGGACCCCCAACTCAGAATCTCCTGAACACAGATGAACCGTGCCCAGAAGCAGTGGAAGAAAACCCGCTTGAATGTGATGACATCAAATCAATCCTGTTTGAAACCAATATTTCCAGGATATCCCACCTCCAATACAACAATGTGGATTGAATTTTTAGCAAATGCACAAGGCACTGAGATCTTACAGCCCTCATTATACCAAACCCAGGCAAACCAAGCGAACACCACTGCTATCATTCACCAACACAACAGCAGTGACTTTTGAAGAAAAGGCAGTACTGTTCCATTCCACCATGTTCCCACCCCCACCAGTAGAACCTTCCCCAACTGATATCACCAATCGACCAACCCTGCCATGGGTTATATTTACCCCTACAGAAATCAAACAAGCAATTTTTACCTCTGTACCACTAAAGCCCCCAGACCTGAAGGGCTTCCCTTTTACTGCCTCCTGCAAGCATACCTAGCAGCCACTGAAGAATTCAACAGTCTCTTTGCAATACTTGGCACCACAGGATATCACCCCACCTGTTGGCGACAACAACAACTGTGATTATACCCAAACCTGGAAAACCGATTATTCAATACCTAAGGCCTACCGACCTGTTGCCCTTCTCAATGCCTTGGGAAGATCCTCGAAAAGTTGATGGAAACCGAATTGCATACATGGCTGAAAAATACAACCTGCTACACAAAGATCAATAGGAGGACAAAGACAACGCTCTGCTATAGATGCTGCAATGGCACTTACACATGAAATTGAACAAGGAAAACATGCAAAGAAAATCACCACTGCCCTCTTGAAGGATGTGAGTGGCGCATTTGACAATGTATCCAAAGACCATCTCCTCAAACTCTACGACAACTGGGCTACCTGACCGCAATTCAATTATGGGTCGACCACTCCTATCCGACCGTACAACAGCACTGGCATTTGCTGGACAAAAGGAAGACCTCAGCTCCGTCCGGACAGGAATCCCTCAGGGATCGCCTGCATCCCCAATTCTCATCCTCCTCTACCTCAGTCCTCTCTTCCACAAACTCACAACCATTACCCCAGCTCCTGGACTCCAAGCTACATTAATGATGTTGCAATTGTTGTTTGAAGCAAATCAAAAGCCTATAATGCAAGATGCCTCGAGGCAGCTGCACGGACAGCTTGCAATGGACAGCAAACAATATGGTACAATTTGATGACTCACAGTTAGAAATGATGCACTTCCACAATACACGAAATGGTGATACCTCCATTGACGAAAAGATCACCCTACCCAATGGCACTACCATTTGCCCCGGCACAACAGGCATTGGCCCAGATGTGGTAAGGTGGATTGGCATTTGGTTTGACAGCAAAATCAACTTCAAACACCATGTCATGCTGAAGGCCACAAGCAGCAAAGAGCCCTTGGAGCCCTCAAATCACTAGCCAATACTGAATCAGGACTAACCCCAGTGCAGTCCGCCAACTATTCAATGCGTGTGTTGTACCTGTCTGCGACTTCGGAGCTGAAGTCTGGTGGATGGGCAAGCAACATATCAACAGAAATTTGAAACAGTTCGACATATGGCACTTTGGTGCATCCTTAGAGCCTTCCGCACATCCCCAACAATTGCGCTACACAATAAAGCAGTCCTGCCACCAGTAGCTGTTCGACTTAATCACATACGAAGAAAATATGCAATTCGAATACTTACGTTTCCTGAAATGCATCCAATCCGACAACGTTGTCCATTGACTTTCCCTATATTTCATAATACCTCAGAGTCTAGTAACACAACCGGACCCTGGATTTCATGGAACAGTATGCAACAAACTAACTGCAAATTTGAAACACGTCTTATCCAAACCTTATCAACCCTCAGTCCATGGATTTCCAACAGCTCGGAGATTGAAACCTATTCAACCACAGCCTGTCCACCATGGATTGAAAGTAGAGTCAAAACACAAATTAATCCTCGTTCAAAGGAAGAGGAAGCCAAAGCCCACGAAGCTCAGTATGCAATGTTGAAACAAGATGACCGCAATATTGTTTGTTATTCAGATGGATCTATGTTGAAAGAAAACATTAGATCAGGAACAGTAGTTGAAATGACAGGAGAAGATGTCATTGAACCAACCTATCCAATGGGCCATCAACAGGAAGTTTATGATGCTGAATTACTTGGTATTCTTAAAGCTGAACGGAAATGCTTTCAGATCTGTCAACGTAATAACCTCACCAAAAGACATATATGGATTTTCACAGACAATCAAGCTGCCATATGACGTCTCAATACCCTCAAACCCGTTCTTGGACAGTCCACTTCCCTGGCACTCTCCAACATCGCCAATAACCTCCATGCACTCAAAATTACTATCACAGTACAATGGGTTCCTGGCCATACAGATGTACCTGGAAATGAACTTGCCAATAACTTGGCAAAACAGTCCACTGTGGAAAAACCACCTACCTACTATGACACCTTTCTATCGTACCTCAAGAGGGTAACCCGAGCAGCAAAAATGCAGGAATGGGGGGATTGGTGGATGTGACATCCCACGAAAAAAAAGAACTATATTGGAACATTCCGTACCAAACCAGACAATATTTTCAGAAGTGGCAACCGCCAGTATGCATCTACTGTCACCCAACTACGAACCGGACATTGATACTTCCGCAGTTACCTATACAAAATACCAACCAATTCTGTTGTCTCCCCTCACCGCCCATGTTGCTATGGAGGTCCCCAGTCACCGGAACATCTGTACTAAGATGCCCTTTATACCAATGTGAAAGACACACCATGCGGAAAGAGATTGGAGTTGTACACCCTCGATATCTCTGGAAGCATCTTCTCTATACCGATAAAGCAATGCAACCATTGAAACATTTTCTGAACGACACACATATAGCTACTCGAAGATGATACCTGGGCCAATTCCGTGATAATGAACACCTTGGGCAGGGTAACATCCGAATGGCAGGCCAGGGAACTGTCAACGATATGGTGGAGGTACATCAGAGTGAGAGTGGAGGGGATGGTGGGGAGGATGATGATGAAAAGAAAGGAGACGCAGAGAGTTGAGAGGAGGATGAAATTTGAACGGGGAAAGGAGGAGGAGGGTATACTCCAGGGGGAGAACCCGCATGATATGCAGGACCAAGCCGAATGAGACTGACAAATATTTTATCATTGTATGCAGCGTGTTACAAACTGCTATGATTTATTTGAAATTTCTTTGTAATTAGAGCAGGGGTGATAGTGCACTGCGGAGCGGTGCTACGTAGCCAGGGGTTTTTCATTTGTTCTTTGTTCGGTTTCATTTGTTGTTCTTGTTCTTGGTTATTTGTTTGTACCTCACCGGCCATAGCCTGCGGGCTGCATGCTGTATGATGAATAAATAAATACATAAATAAATCATGCTTATCTGACAAGAATATACCATGCAATACAGATAACTTGTGTTTAAATTCCTTCAATTCGGATGTTACTCAGATATATTGCCTTCCACTCATTTGCCGATTAAGACGATCAACACTCTGATAACACCATCGCACTGTATCTGTTTCTTCCCATACCTGATTTTGTATAACCAAATATTGTTTACCCTCTATTGATACTCACTTTTACGCCTGCAGCCTATGTGTCATGTCACCCAATTGCACTATATTGGATTGTAAAAGATGACATGTGCGCTTATTTGACAAGATTATATCTCGCGATACAGAGAAATCATGATCATATTCCTTCAATGATATCTGACACGGGACTAAGAGGTTGCTCCAATGAATTGGTTACAACTGATATTTCAATAAAGATATTGATATCCATTCATCAGCAGTTGTAATACCTGTTTCAATATGATTATATTCTATGCCTAATAGTACTAGTATTTGACATTTGATGGCCAGTTTGCCAAGCTGTTGAAATATATTTGGAAGTATTATCAGGCTTTCAACCAGCTTGACATGGCATGATGATAATAACGTAAAGGTGTATTATATATAGCCCACTTTCATCAGCCAGCTGGTTGTACCAAATATTGATGGTCACCCATGAGGTCTGTGTGAGTTCACCGTGATATGTACAGGCCCTGAGCAGCCGCTCCTGGAGTTGGAGTTTCATTGAAATCATTTATAATGGCTGTCATTCAAATTGATTCACCTTGTGATCAGACTGCAACTATTGAGACTAATACAACAATAATAATGTAAAATTCTGGTGGCATATTATGTATCAATTAAGTTTTTACTCTCATACATAAAATAATTATTGTTAATATAAGTCAGTTGACAGGTGGCATATCTCACATATCTGGTGTCGTCAAAGTTTATACATTTGGTTCTATCTCTGCACATGCACGGATGATTTCTGCAGGTGTCACAGAAATCATAGAAAACTAACAAATACCAAAATAGTACTAAAAGAACATTTTCGGTTAACAAACTGTCCAAAATAGCATTATGACAATTTATGGCTATATGATGATCTATGCATATGGGCCATCATGCTCTGTACCCATATGTTCAGACATCTTGATAACAATTAGTTGGGGACAAGGCATGCAAGGGAATATTTTGTACTGATTCAACTGTTTTGACTGACTTAAATTCTTCCACAGGTATTCTACTTCCTAGTAGCAAATGCCTAGTTCCTGGAGGAGAGGGTGGTTGGGCCATGGATGATGTGGCAGGATTGGAAATAGTATTTGGAGTGAACACCACTGAAACCTTGAATTCAGCAGTACTGTACTTGCAATCGCGCTTGCAAAATTAATCTTCTGAATCCACCCACTCCAGAGTTGTCAATTCCTCAAGCTTCATTCAATTCGTGCGAAAGGTGCCCAACTGTTACCGCACTCATTCGTTGATCACGCCAACCACCCAATCAGGTTTGTCATCATCACTCAGCTCTGCATACTCATTGTCATCTCCATCTTCTTCCTCATGTTCATCTTCTTCCATGTCTGAAGTTGCAACATCGTCAACACTATCTCCAATTGCTTTCAACATCTCTTCAAATATCATTTTAGTCTTATCAGCCGCCACTCCTCTCCACATACCATCTTTCTCTATCTCTACTGCCACTTCCGCTTCCGCTACCCTCTTTCTTGCTGCTGCTGTTTCACTCTCCACAAATTCTTCAATCCACTTCACCTTTGCTTCTTTGCTTACAAAGTGTGATTCTGGTCTGTGCTCTGCTGCGTGCCTTGTTTTGCAACAGACATTATGCAAAGTGCCTAGTGCTTGGACCTGTTCTGCCTCGACACCAGTCATCCCTTGGTTCACTTAATGATGTCGTTTTCTAGCGCGTATTGTCGAGTTGCAGTATTTGCCAGCCGGGTGTCTCGTAAAATTGTTTTTCGGCATGTAGACCATATTTGTTGCTCTTTCGTATGGTTCATATGGACTCTGTTTTTGGGGATGATGGCAGTTGGATGGTGGGGGAAAGGTGGGTCTTGATGGTTGTAGGTTCAATCAAGTTTGACAACTGAAATAATAATGCTAGCAGGCGCTAGAGCTGAAATGACTTTGCACAATGTTCAACTTCAAGGCAACTTCCGTTCAACATGACCACAGACACTGTTGTACATGATATCACTTCAGTTTTAACGGCAATAACACTGAACATTCAACAATCAGCAGCTGTAACAAACATATTTTATTGCTGGCCGTTCATTTTTATCCATTATTCCCAACAATTAACAGGATATGTATAAAGCCAACAGTCTTGCAAATCTGCCGCCATCTACAGCAGGGTCCATCATGAATTTCTATGATACTAGAATGTATATAATGACCGCTGAAAATTTCAATTCGACTTGAATTTTGCAAAATGTCTTATATATTCTTCAGGTTCTCTCTCTTCACTACATTCAAATTCTTTTCTCTTACCATTCAATATCCTCAAGTGATGTCTGAACCACAACCATATACTTCTAGTAGAAGATCCAGGAACGAATCCACACTCACATCTACCTCTACATTGAATACCTCAATCTATTTAACTTTGCTCCAATGATGTGTACAGAATACCCACTGAATAGCCATCGATATTGCAACAAGCAATATGCATCAGGAAGATAAGTTGAAAATTGTATGCAAAACTGGTGTCAAGAACAACTGGGAAAACCATTCAATCGGATGTGAATTATATACTCTATCAGAATGACAGTCAATTAATCAAATTCAATTTACTGCAATTGATTCAGAATTACATAAGCATTTCAACCAGAGCCGCAAAGGCAAGCCTCCATGGTCTACCAAGGATTTCGTCTGAACAGTGTGTGAAATTGAATACCATAATGTTGTCAACTCAGGAGTTTATGCAGACAAATTTTCTGACAAATAACCTTGAGCATGGACATAAGCTTCTATGCATGCATTAGAAGAAGCGACTGAAGAGTATATGATTGACGTAAGTGCTAATGCTCACCATTAAATTTTTACTCCAGCAACTGAATGATAATAGGTTTATAACATGTCTGCGACCATGGCCAGGCAAGGTGGGCATTTACAGCTCGAGCAGGCAGACATGCGCATCATGCTCTACTTGGTCAATATTGCCAAACAGGATATATTGCACGCTGGAATTGAGAAAACAAAGAATTTGGTCAAATCTTGGGCAGAGATTCAAAAAGAAATGAGACAGAATGTTGAGTTGCCAGGCCATAAGAATATGAAGGCGGTTATTGAAAAGCATCCATCCATGATCTATAATAATCACTTGGGTGGCTGCCTTCTTTGCCAACATAAGGTGGTTTGAAATGTTTACACTCACTGGAGGTGCAAAGACACAAGACCTTCCACAACTACAGTATCCGCTGCAGCATGACATAGTCATGAAAGATTGGCCAATCTCAGCCATTTGAACGAATTTACGCTGCTCGAATATTGCGAAGACAAAGCAGTAAATGAAGACGTTTACCATTTTTGTGACTCCAGTACTGATGGCACCAATGAGTCATGTATGCACTCCCACATTTGACATGAAAAATTACTAATAACAATTTTGCAGAGAATGGCAGCATTGATGAAGCAATTGAAAATCTTAGTGGATAGACAAATGGGTTTATTGGACATACTGAAAGCTTCAATTTGCAGTAACTTTTTGGATATTATGTACATTATCATTATGGAGACATTTGATTTTAATATCCAATGTATTTAAACAGTTTCAGCTGTCAAAACTCGTAATATAATAGTGAATGAAATGCAATTGAATCTGTGAAGTGTGCAACTTTAGTATTATGGGAGTTCTGTTCATATGTATTGAATTTTTAAGTTTCACTAACCAAGCTCATATTGCAAGGCACCTTCTTCTCGAATATGAATGAAAGCCATCTTTATCAATGAATAACCTATTTGTAGGTGTGCATACATTTAGGCTACAGGACCGAAAGTGAGTGTCAATGGATTATTAACAATTTTGGTTCACACAATGCCTCTAGAATAAGGGATTATATGTGCTTCATCCATATTATCAAAGTTTTGACTGCATTTATCAACTGAATAGTTTTCAACAATCCACGGATGCTATCTCTGGGAGTATCAGAAATTATTAAATCACAATTCATGTGTAGCACAGTGTGTTTCTTATTCAAATAAGGACAAACGCCATACTTTACAATTCATTATACTATTGGCACATGACCATTCACCTAGGCTACAGGACTGAAAGTCAGCGTCAATGGAGTGTCAATGATTGTTGGTTACACAACACCTTTAGCACAAAGGATTATATGTGCTTTGTCAATATTATCGAAGTTCTGACTGCCTTCATCAACTGAAGAGTTTTCATCAATATACCAATGCTATCTCTGAGAGGATACGCTATTATGAAATCACAATTCATCTGTATCGTAGGATGAATTATATTCAAATAAGGGCAAACACTATACTTTACAAGTGATTATACTATTTGTGTGTAACCATACACCTAGGCTGCAGGACTGAAAGTAAGTGTCAACGGATCATCAACAAATTTCGGTTGCACTACACTTCTAGCACAAGGGATTATCTGCACTTTGTCCATATTTTCAATGTTCTGACTGCTTTCATCAACTAAATAGTTTTCAACTATGCACCGTGTCTATTTCTGACAGTATCAGAAATTATCAAATCACAATTTATCCGTATCGCAGGATGTATTTTATTCAAATAAGGACAAACACCATACTTCACAATTGATTATACTATTGGTATGCAACCATACGCCTAGGCTACAGGACTGCAAGTGAGCGTCAATGGAGCTTCAACAATTTTTGGTTGCACTATACCTCTAGCCCACAGGCTTACATATGCTTTGTCAATATTTTCGAAGTTCTGACTGATGTTAGTGACGAAATAGTTTTGAACAATACACTGATACTATCTCTGACTGGGAGTATCAGCAATTGTTAAAACACTATTGATCTGTATCACAAGATATATCATAGTCAAATAAGAATGAACACCATTGGCTACAATCGATTATACCCTACGCACAATCGTACACCTAGATTACAAGACCGAAGGTGAGCATCCACACAGTGTCAACAGAGTGTCAACAATTGGTCAACAGATTTCTGAAAATCAGTGCAGAGCTTATGTTAGATTTCTCTAATATGTTTTTTAAACCTATTTTGACAGTTTATAAAAGACAAATGCATAGTGAATAACTTTGGGAGATTATATGTAATTGCTTTGGACTACGTGCACAGGTTCATAAACGATGAAAATATTACTATACGGTAATTCATTTTATACAATGAAAAATTGGGCAAACAGTGTCAAATGTCATTGAACTATTAAATTTATCCCTTTATGGACACATGTACAATACATTCTATTCACACAATTCAGAAGAACCCATTTTCGGAATCCGGAGGTAGGACCTGGCAGGTCTAATGAAAACTGGTAAAACCCGCAGGTGGGCCAGTTCGGTTCCAGGTTTGGAACCGGAAATTACCTCTGATTCAGATTAAGTATGGTTCCAGAACAGCAACGAGCGAACAGTTCTGGTGTATAACCGGACCCTGGGTGGGTAACCCGGAAATGTGGGTAATACTACTTCCACTGGTACTTCTGGATGCTCGAGAACCTTTGTTCGGTGCTCCTGGGCACTGCAGAACATTTCACCGGTGCTGCCGGAGGCTCCAGAACCGTACACTGGTGTTCAGGGCTACTGCACAACGGTGCACTGGCGCTGCAGGGACCTCAAAAATCTTATATGGGTGCTTCCAGAGGCTTCCAGAGGGTCCTGGGAATTTCTGGAGTGCCTTCCAATACTCCAGGAGCCTCCAAAACCTTGCACTTACTACAAACTACTCCCAACCACTCTGATGAGTTCTTGGCCTCCCCGAGTCTATTGGAGCAAGAATTACATTTCACTGATCTAAGTCAAAGATTTTCTGGCTCAATAATAATCCATATAGAATACATTTTCTGCTGATGGGAACCATTTCTCTGCTAAGAACAATGTTGTTCACTTGTCTCAACATGTGGATTACATGTTGAGAATTGTTTATGACTGGTCTGAATGAAAGTTATAGTGATTACCAATAAGATATAGTTTTGTATCTATTTTGAGTTCCATTTTCAGTGTGGATGTTATTTGTACTGTCATTACTCTTGTATTAATTGATATTTCTTGTCTGGATTAATGGTTTTTGCAGTTCAATACAGGAATCTTTCAATTCAACAGTAGTTTCAATTTTTGATACTTATGCTCTATTTAATACAATTTCAGGGAATTCATATTATTTAGAGGTTTTGATATTGAAGTATTTTTATCAATGTGCTTAATCTATATAACATGGCTATACATATCTTAGTTGATTATATAGAACTAGATTGTTTAAATAAATAGTTAGGTAAGTGCAAATAATAAATTGTTGATAAATAGTATAATCTCAAGGCAGTCAATGTACTGACAAAATCTTTTTCCTGTGTTGATATAAATATTGTTCACTGCAATGAATATATTCTTGGAGTTATTTAAGATATCATATATACCAAATGGTAAAATACATCAGCAAAAACACTTTTGAAATTCTGAGGTTTCCGAGGATTCTGCTGGGTTTCCGAGGATTCTGCAATCGGCTCATGCAATAATCACTTCAATGACATATCCGTTAGGTTGTTGACATTGCTGAAGCATGTGATCATACAGCTTTGTCGCTGAAGTCTATCTGTGTACAGTGAGATCTCTTCATTGCCATGCAACTTTGTCCACTCATTTTGATGTTTCTGGACTTCCAAATTGAGTTCTTGCTTCATACTTAAATTTTGATTTCATGATATCTATATTATTTGTCTTTCACACAATCTGTTTCAACAGAATTTCTTCACTTCCAAACGAATCGATCATGCGTCGCACTACATAGTTCAATTATTAAATTGTAAACGATTTATCTGCTTTCGAATCTTAGATAATAAACAAAGATTCTCCCAATTCCCTGTGGCTCCATAAGCGTGTTCTGTACTCATCACGTCAAGGGATCTACTCATTATGAAACAAGTTGAACGTGTTCAAATCCAATGTACTATTCACACACCATTCATTGATATCATCAACAATGTCATATGGAATGAAATGGGCAGCTTTTTCAATCAATCTGAGAGGTACAACGTAAAGCGATCCAACGCAGAAGTTAGGCCTTCATGGAGTGCAATCATCTTCCTGAGGTTTTTCCTACACCGTCAACAGGCCCGAAGGATGACAGATCGGACCTGCTATCAAAGTTGTGACTAGTACTAAAGAAGTCACAACCCCAAACTTGGTCTCATTAGTGAGGAACAGAAAGTTTAAACATGCTGGTATTCATGCCCGAATGGATGCAATAGTTCCTTCTACATACTGATTTGGCCGAAGAAATACATAGTCATTCATGCCCAGTTGAACTTCTGCGACGATTGAATGCATGTGAATTGTACAACGTATACATCATCGTCATATCCCTGGAAGTTCACAACCGGTAGAGCAGCAGCAGTCAAGCAAGTGTAGGTTGCCTTGCCCAGTCGGGCAAATGCTTTGTCATTGTCAACAAAAATTGGAATATCTCTGAAGCCTTTGAAATTCCATGCGATAAGTATTTGAAGCCATCCTGGAGGTTGTGCACACTATGCAGCGAGCTCAGAAAGAGTCTTGACATCGATATAAATGCCCTTCAGCTTTTCAACTGCAGGCAGTTTCATTGGAGTTGTGTTATATCCCAGACCAAGCATCTGCAAATGGCGATTGAGGTTTTGGAATGCAAAGATGTCATTTCATGTATTTGTTCACAGAATTTGCTCGGTCGCCTAGTTCCCATTTGATATACTGTCTGCAGCCTTCATGTCAATCATCGCATGCTCCAAATTGTTGGAGCTACCAATTGATTGATGGCCCAGCTGGCAAATATAATGAGAGACGTGAGTTATGAGATGCATTTTAACTCAGTTGAAATCAGATTCGTCAATGACATTTGCTTGAACTTTGAACACGATTGATTGCCTATCTCACTCGGTATGATGCGTCTTTGCTGTGTTCCACAGTTATCTCCAGCCTGGTTCCAATTCTCTTCCCAATCTCAAATATTGTGATGGTGGTTTCCGCAATGCCTCTGCAATCTTTTTCCAAGGCATTGTTGCACGGAAGCCAGGAAATACTTCTTTTTAGCAGTGCAAATTGGCAAAATAACGTTCCATATATCAGATGATTGCATCGGTGTGATTGTGGTACATTATCATCAGATCGAAATAGATTAAGCTTTCAACACAGAGTCCGGCGTCTCTAAATGGTTGCCATTGTTCACAGCTTGATTCCAATGCACACGATACCAAGAGTGGCAGAAGTGTTCGACTGAGCATCCTCATCTCCTTGCCTTCCCATTGTGCAACTGCAGTATATGGCTTTTTGAAGGGTGTAAATCCTGGGTATAGTAACATTTGATGCCAAATCTGCTTAAATCGGTCCATCCAATTGTGATGTTTAAGACATGGAATTACGCAATCCATCAGATGCTTGAAGATACTCAGGTAGATGGTGTGAAGCACATTTGCTACTAAGAAACGCACCCAATTAAGTAACTTAAGTGCCAAGAAAACTCTTTCAGTTTGCCGAATGCTTCCATTGTCCAGGAATTGGCAGACAGCATCATGTGTTGATCCAATGACATCTGTATCAGTTGCGGTAATCAATTTCCGGAAGTAGTTAGCACAGTTTCACCGAGATGCAGGCGAAGAAGCTTCACCACTGGACAAAGTCTTTGGTTCTTTACATATGTGACAATGAACAGATCGAATTCAGTAGAGGTTGATATTCTCAGAATGCTCAGCCATCCATACACACATGATGGGAACGCACAATCGTGTATATCCATCTGGGCATGACATCCTCCTGCCATGCTCATCTACTTCGTCCAGTCACAGAAATACCAGATCGAAGAATCTTTGTTGAACCTCTCGATTATCATCCTGTTGCGGTTTCAATGTCTGGGTTGTACCAGGTTATTGAAAAGAATGCTTCAGTGGAACTGGAAGAAACACTATTCTGACGCAGCACTTCTTTATTGTCTTGCATCATTCAGATAACCCAATATTTCCAAAGCTCAGGAATACAGGCCATACCTGCTTATCGCCAGAATATTTTGTGAGGTGAGTCAGATCAGAGCTACCAAAAATTGGGATAATAGTACTGCTGACAGGTTTTGAATTGTACAAATGCTCCATCAGCACGCAAAAGCTACGCATCTAAAAGAGGAAAATTGAGTACACACCTGTTAATTCCACCACCAGTCCCATGTATGGACTTTGGAGTAGAGTTGTTCACCTACAGCATTTTACTGTATTTTTGGTGTGTATGTCAAATGGTCTTTATAAGTTGGTTGTTGAAGGCGAGACTCCATGCAAGTTATCGGGTCGCGATGAAAAAATCATGTGTACGGTGGAAGGCCTTCAGCGTTCGAACGCATGAAAGACACCTTGCCAGTTTGGTATGTTTCCATTCCAAGGTCATAGGTCGTGTCACCAATTCTTTTGAAGAGTAGGCGAGAAGAAGTCAAAGGTTAATTTGCATCAAGTTTCAAAAGACTATCAACTGCAGTCTTGGTGATTTAGTTCCAAACTACCAATTCAGCAAATCAATACTCAACAGAAATTTGAAACAGTTCAAAATATGGCACTTCAGTGCATCCTTGGAGCCTTCCGCACATCCCCAACAATAGCGCTACACAATGAAGCAGCCCTGCCGCCAGTAGCTGTTCGACATGATCACATGTGAAGAAAATATGCAATTCGAATACTTACGTTTCCCGAAATGCATCCAATCTGACAATGTTGTCCATTGACTTTCCCTCCATTTCATGAAACCCCAGAGTCTAGTAACACAACCAGACCCTGGATTTCATGGGACAGTATTCAACAAAATAACCGCAAATTTGAAACACGTCTTATCCAAACCTTATCAACCCTCAGTCCATGGATTTCCAAAAGCTCGGAGATTGAAACCTATTCAACCACAGCCTATCCACCATGGATTGAAAGTAGAGTCAAAACACAAATTAATCCGCGTTCAAAGGAAGAGGAAGCCAAAGCCCACGAAGCACAGTATGCAATGTTGAAAAACAAGATAACCGCAATATTGTTTGTTATTCAGATGGATCTATGTTGAACGAAAACATTGGCGCAGGAACAGTAGTTGACATGACAGGAGAAGATGTCATTGAAGCAACCTATCCAATGGGCCATCAACAGGAAGTTTATGATGCTGAATTACTTGGTATTCTTAAAGCTGCACAGAAATGCTTTCAGATCTGTCAACGTAATAACCTCACCAAAAGACATATATGGATTTTCACAGACAATCAAGCTGCCATACGACGTCTCAATACTCTCAAACCCGCCCCTTGACAGTCCACTTTCCTGGCACTCTCCAATATCGCCAATAACCTCCATGCACTCAAAACTACTATCACCGTACAATGGGTTCCTGGCCATACAGATGTACCTGGAAACGAACTTGCCGATAAGTTGGCAAAAAAGTCCACTGTGGAAAAACCACCTACCTACTATAACACCTCATTATCGTACCTCAAGAGGGTAACCCGAGCAGCAAAACTGCAGGAATCGGGGGATTGGTGGATGCGACATCCGGCGAAAGGAAAGAACTATATTGGAACATTCCGTACCAAACCAGACAATATTTTCAGAAGTGGCAACCGCCAGTTTGCATCCACTGTCACCCAACTACAAACTGGACATGGATACTTCCGCAGTTATCTATACAAAAACCAACCAATGCTGTTGACTCCCCTCACTGCCCATGTCGCTATGGAGGTCCCCAGTCACCGGAACATCTTGTACTAAGATGCCCTTTATACCAACGTGAAAGACAAACCATGCGGAAAGAGATTGGAGTTGTACACCCTCGATATCTCTGGAAGCATCTTCTTTATACTGACAAAGCAATGCAACCATTGAAACATTTTCTGCATGACACACATATAGCTACTCGAAGATGGTACCTGGGCCAATTCCGTGATGATAAACACCTTGGGCAGGGTAACATCCGAATTGCAGGCCAGGGAACTGTCAACGATATGGTGGAGGAACATCAGAGTGAGAGTGGTGGGGATGATGGGGAGAATGATGATGAAAAGGAAGAAGAAGCAGAGAGTTGAGAGGAGGATGGAATTTGAACGGGGAAGGGAGGGGGAGGGTAAACTCCAGGGGGAGAACCCGCATGATATGCAGGACCAAGCGAAATGAGACTGACAGATATTTTATTATTGTATGAAGCGTGTTACAAACCGCTATGATTTAATTGAAATGTCTTTGTAACTAGAGCAGGGGTGATAGGGGACTGCGGAGCGGTGCTACCTAGCCAGGGGTTTTTCGTTTTTCCTTTGTTCAGTTTCATTTGTTGTTCTTGTTCTTGGGTATTTGTTTGTACCTCACTGGCCATAGCCTGCGGGCTGCATGCTGTATAATGAATAAATAAATAAATAAATAAACAAATCAATACTCCCTCTCATTTGAGAACGAACTCCAACCTGTATATTCCATGTCTAATAAAAGAAACAGATCATCAAATGGCATTTCAGATTGCTTAGCATTTAGCCCATCAGATTGAAGTTTCATTCATTGGGATGCTAAAGGCTGCCCAACTTCGCTCAATGGTTGATCATTTTCTTTTGGCGCTTAAGTTAGATCCTGGGTTGGGAGCATCAGGTTCCTCATCTGCGTCAAAGTCGATTTCAAGATGATCCTGCTGTAGAATAAGAATTAATCCGTCTTGAAAGATGTAGCCGTCATCTGAAAGCATGTTTCACTTGATCGGTCCCACACTTTCTCGGTGAAAATTGTTTTGATGTATGAAGAAGGACTTGAAATCGATGTATGCTCGGCCACAAAACCATGCACATTATTCGTCAATTCATGATATCAACACAGCTTTAGCAGCTGAGAAAAAGAATTCTGTTTCTAGTTGAAGAATTAACTTGGTCAACAAAAGCATCGTATGTAAAAGCCATTGATTGCATCACCTGATTTTTAATGTCAGGTCTGGTTGCTTTCTTTTTCTCAGGTGTCCGATCGCAGAAAACTTCACGAGCCTACCAACTCCTTACAAATGTCAATATCCAGATGACAATATCACCTGAGCGGATTCACAATATTGAAAGAGGTTAAGAGAACAAGATTCTGCTTGTCCAAGTGAATACATTTGTATCTCATATGCACCTCTTCTGATGATTACTTCAAACGAAAGCACAATGGTGACATATAC
Source organism: Trichophaea hybrida (assembly GCA_015178995.1). Lineage (NCBI taxonomy): Eukaryota > Fungi > Ascomycota > Pezizomycetes > Pezizales > Pyronemataceae > Trichophaea > Trichophaea hybrida. The sequence continues at coordinate 29,656 of WHVE01000371.1, read as the reverse complement.
ACCATATATTGAAGTGTAGAGAAGTATCTACTATTAACAGGATGAACTACATCATGGCTCAAAAATACAAGGGCAAGTAACCTAAGAACTGTGATCTTTATCATAGAAGCATCTTGAGCATCGTGACAAGTAACCCACTTTTTACCAAACTTTCTTTTGATTACCCATAATCCTTGAAGCCATTCGACTAGATGTAAGACATGGTAATACTCGAGCCGTTCAAGAAGAAACCTGGTGGGTATGGCAGCCAAACATGTATATCTCCCATCTCTCTCCCAAAATGACTCCATATTCTTCAGCCTTGTCTTCCTGCTCTTCATACTCTCTCTTACTGATACTGCCAATCATTCTCCTTATGCATATCTTCCCTGCGCAACCGCTGGAATCTCTCGTCTGATACCATGATCCAATTTAAATCAAACAACTTGATAAGTATTCTCAACGGATTAATTGCTCTTTCAAAGAGCTCAGTTCCTCATTTGAAAGATGGCTCCCAAGAACATAATTCATTGGGCCAAGGCTAGGGAGATAAAGAATGCTGAGTGGGTTGCAGACACATCTGCTGTTGGAGGAACTGGTGCCAGTACAGGGCGGAGGGATAATATAGTTTGGAATCAAATCAGAGCTGATGGCATTGCAAAAGGAATCGACAGAATGAAAGGCAGGGGAGACAAAAAATGGACAGACTTCGTCAAATATGTGCTGCGGATAATTGAGAAATTGACTGCGCACACAGTGAAAGTCCAGTGTTATAACATAGGTGCGCAGACTGACGATGTCGTACAATTCCTGGCCGCCCTTGACTATGTCACTCAGGAGGCTCTCTGATTGGCCCAGATGGCTGTTCTATTTGAATCGTCTGAAAGGTCAAAGAAACGGTCCATTGAACGTGGTATGAAATCACCTCCATCTTTGTAATCTTTCTAACATGCAGTCAGCTGATGATGAGAATGAATCCAACTTGCCTACAATGCCAAAGCACCGACGAGCGGTGGGGATAGTTTTAGCACCTGAAAATTGTTCACCCATTGCAATTACAGTTGCATATGTTCCCCCTGGGATGGCCAAAAAGCAAAAAGATCAGAGTTTGACCTACAAGTGGCTTCGGGAGGACAATTCCATCATCGTCACAATGCATTCCTTAGGTTTGTTGACCTCCTTGAGTGACCTGATGCCATTACTGGTTCATTTGATCCCTGATTCCACAAGAACTATTCGGGCCATCTGGGCAATTATGATAGAGGATGATGGACATTTGAAAGGTGCAAGGAAGGGCAACGTGGGAATTATCCATGACGACCAAGCATTGTGTTTGTGGCTCGCTCGGGCGAGCCATTGAACTGATCCGCTCCTATATGTTGTGTACCATCGCAACTCATTTGATCCAGCACTGCCTGATTTACCGATTCTATCAATCATTCCATATCTGACCAATCAACATTTCTTCTTGAGGCTCCAGATATTCCCGTGTACGACATTGACCAAGAAGAAGATGTTGAGAATGGTGCATTTTAGGAAAAGCTGAGAGCTTTTCAATGCAGCCAGGCGAGCCTGCAAAAGAGGGAGATCATTATCCAAATGCAGATCATAGGCCCACAGCAGAAGCTGAAATGTATTCGGGCAAGGGCTGTAGGATTTCATACTGACTGGACAAATACTGATGTTGATCAGTCGGCGGTTACCTGCCTGATTGATAATCGCAACATGATAAATCCTCTATTGCCGGGAACGATTTTTCTGCCAAAGAAACAGTGGATCTCTTGTCTCAAGGGGATTATATATTGCGAACTACTTCTGACTGGTCCAAATGACAGTGGTAGCAATGATGAAGAGAATAATGTTTTTGGTTGCATTTTTGGTTGCATTTTTAGTTTTGTTTTTCTTTGTCCTGTTATTGCTCTTGTGTCAGTTGGTATTTCTTGTCAGGATGAATGGTTCCTTCTGTTCAATACAGGAATTCTGTAATTACACAGTGCTTTTAATCTTTTGATGCTCATGCTATTTTTTATGCAATTGATGGAGATTTGCATCATTTGGAGGTTTTGATATTGACTTATTTTCATCCATGCCCTCAACTGGCCGTCTATGTCTTGGCTGGATGTAAGCAACCTGATTGGTCAGCTAGGTAAGTGAGAACATTAAAGAGTTTTCGTACATGTGCAATAGCATGCCAGTGAATATACCCACAGCATATCTTTGCTATGTGAATGTAGATGTTCTTTGCTGCAACAAGTGTCTTCTTGGATTTATTAAAGACATCACATATACCAAATGCTAATCCATTCCTCATGGGGGAATGCAACCACACAATGATTTGCACCTGACTGAGTGGATTTGGCATTGGTGGACCGATATCGTCAAATCAACCAATGAATACCATGCGCTACATTCTGGTTGCTGGAGCTTCACATCAACTGGCTCACCGACCACCTGTTACAGACTAAGCCCTAATATCATTTCGAATATATTCTTGGCAAGTCTAGAGGGAAATGAGATTACCCGAGCAGCCGTTTGGACAACTATAATCTGCAGCGCAACCAACAAGTTCTTCGTTCTTTCAGTATTTGCCTTTACCCCTGATCTACCACTTTATCCTTGCACTTACCTCACCACATATTCATGCTCTCTTATAATGGCTAAGAACTTCACTGCTTCGTCAGAGCGAATGTAATCTGCACAAAGACAAAGATACTCAGAACAACCATTCTCTCCTCACCCTCGTCATCACTCCAGGAGAAACCATCACAATGACGATCAGTACGAATTCCTCAAATATTCAACCGAAGTCGATCTTCTACTTTCTCTTGCACCTCCTCCTCCACCAACAACCAAACATCTGACAGTAGGGATCCCTGATCTGTATGAAGAATTGCCGAGTCACAATGAAGAGAGCCCGCACATTGTTCCATAATTGGCACCTTTCACATCATCTCTATGGAAACGACCATCACAGGCGCATCAGATTCAACCCACACAGGTTCCGAATTGTGCCAATCTACCAATAGTTACAGACGAATTGGGGGAAGGAGCTCTCAAAAGGGCAACTAGCAAGTGTAAAGTAATTGACCCCTGTCCAAACGAGTAATTTACTTGACATAATCCTGATGTTTTTTACTTAGAAGCGCTCTCCTGCCCAGTATAGTAAGCTTGCATACCATGCGGCTAAGTCACTCAGAAAAGTCATGACATACAAATCTATAATTGACATAATCACAGTGATTCTTGCAGGCTCTGAATTCACTGACCAATTGAGTATCCTCGGCATCCCAGGGAAGATTCTTGACGTGATGAAGAATACAAAACCTCCACTTCACTTTGTTCAAGGACCCATTCGCTGGGCCAGCAACATGAACAGCACAGCTTCATGCCTGGTGGCAAGAAGGCTTGAAGAGCAATAGCCTGAGGGATGTTGGAATGCAGCCTATGCAAATATGGTGGGCAAGAGTAAGTACTTTGTTCGAATGCATTTGTTGATTCCTGACGCACAGTACTTGGCCAAAATCACTATCGTTCGTAGTGTATTGGCCCACATGGCAAATCAGAGTACTCAGTCCCTGTATGAGCTAAACAATAAACCGGAGACGGAGGTGTTGAAGAAAGTGGGCTGGCTTTTGAAGAAGGATTGGTTCACCTGTCCCTGTGTGGATTGTGGCGCATGTTGCCCTTGATTTGATGCCTAATTTACTCTACCAAAGGCTGATATTTCATCAGGACTTTTGCTTCCATTTCACCATTTCTGAAATAACGGAGCTTATCTACAGCACCTACTTTGGTGGGACCAGACAACTTGGAAATACCGATAGGCAGATGATCAGAATGATCAACCGTTCCTTTGTTATCGTTGCTGCAACAGTACTCGGGCATGCTTTGTCAGCCTATAAAACTGGAACCTAGATACCACCTCGAGACTTCTCACCTACTTCCCCTGCTGCTTGTATGTATCATTTCAATTGTACGAGCGAGTCCAACACACGTTTAGCTGTGGCTTTCAAATGTCTGGAAGATGAGATTCTGTCCTCATCGGCAGAAGTGCAAGCGAAAATGATCTCCAATATACAAGTGGCAATTCGCACAAAGTGGAAAGAGTGTGGATGCGGAGACGACATCTCAAACATCAGCTGCAATCACCAGGCCGATCACAACGAGGATTTCCTCACTTGGGTCCCTGAGGACCTGGCTACCACTGACGAGGAATTCGCATGCATGCACAAGCGCATGGTGCTGGCTGACCATTTACTCTTTCCGCAGTCAGAGTCCACTCTGAACAAAAGTTGTGCTGACATCAAAGCAAGTGACACTGATGCTGAGGTGAACGATGAGAATACCCCTCCAGACGATCAGGCTACGCTTCCAGAGAACACTATTGATTCTTCACTTGCCGATGACCTGGTTTGATAGCTGCTGTTGCTGTTGCTGTTGCTGTTGCTGTTGCTGTTGCTGTTGCTGTTGCTGTTGCTGTTGCTGTTGCTGTTGCTGTTGCTGTTGCTGTTGCTGTTGCTGTTGCTGTTGCTGTGCTGTTGCTGTTGCTGTTGCTGTTGCTGTTGCTGTTGCTGTTGCTGTTGCTGTTGCTGTTGCTGTTGCTGTTGCTGTTGCTGTTGATGTTGCTGTTGCTGTTGGTGTTGTTGTTGCTGTGGCTCTTGCTGTTGCTGTTGATATTGCGGTTGCAGGTGCTGGTGCTGGTGCGGAATGTCTCTTGATATTGTCGTTCTTGCTCATATTGGCGTATCATCTGATTGATATTTTGGTGTTGCTGCTGCTGTTGGTGCTGCTGTTACTGTTGCTGCTGTTGCTGGTGCTGCTGTTGCCGGTGCCGAATTTCTGTTATTGTTGTTTCTGCTCGTGTTGACACATAATCTGCGTGTTTCAATTGTTGATGCTGCTGCAGTTGATGTTGATGCTACTGTTGCTGGTGCTGAATTTCTATTGTTATTGCTCATGTTGATGCATAATTTGCTTTTTATTGCAGTTTTGCTGCTGTAGCTGTTTCTCTTGTTATTGCCATTCCTGCTCGTATTGTGAGAAACAAAGGCTTCGATAAAACAGATGCTATGCATCTGAACCAGGAGCACAAGAATTTCAAGAGCATTGAGCATGTTATTGACATTCATATTACCGAGCTGATAAAGCATGACAATATTAATATTGCGGTTGAGACTGGCAAAAATGGAGTGATTAAGTGTTGAACGTGAACTTCAGAATTACAACCCCAATTGACAGAGATTAACTGCATTGGTGATAGTTGATGAATGGTTTGTCACAAGTATCCGAAGCTTTTGCATGAGTACAATCTTCAATGAGAAATATATAAGGATGGTTGTATTATTGGATATATTGGCTATTGATGATGAGTTGGTGAATGTTTCATGCAGAGTTGGTGACAATCGCAACAATGGAACCAGGTTCATGAGGCCATGATGAATTACTTGTGAATGTTTGTCAATGCGTACGATCGAGCACATTGCTCACCCTGGTTTTTTGAAACCCAAATTCAAACATTTCGTTGTCAAGATTGACAATGTCAGAAAGCTTGGCAATGTACTTTTCATTTTTCATGATGCATTCTGGATGGCAGAATGTGTTAGGGGTTTCCCCTTAGCATGCGTATGAAGTACATCAGGCTTAGTCTCCCAGGCTTACCGTTATTCAAAGATGAATCAGCAGTTAAGATCACACCCCTGAGGATGTCTACTGATGAGTTAGCAGACGGCTCAACATAGCCGGGTGAAATCCCCATAATAGTCTATGCTACAATACTACGTCTCAGCATAGGGAATAGCTACCCAGTGTGGAGACAGTACGCACACTCGATCAGACAGTAATCTTGGGGGTAAAAACCCATAGTACTGGCCAAGGCATGGGACACACCAACCATACTACCGAAGCAATGTAACTGCCAAGCAGGGGTCTTCGGATCAGCTGTGCGTTACGGATCAGACCAGTGTTATCTTCGTTATCATGCTAATACTGGGACAAACCATACCCGTGCTTAGCTTCATGGATTTGGTTGGACAAGCGATATTATCTTAGTATGCGGGACTTTGCTATCTCTAGAGCTAGAATAAGCAAAGGAGATAAGCTAACTGCGCCCCGGTAGTTGACTCTACCTAAAAGATAAGTGCTTGGATCTAGACTGTCGAACCCCAGCTCTGCCGTGTTTGCAACACGATAACTGAGAGAGGGCACCCCCTTCGGGGAACACGGATAAGACCCGATGACACTAGGTACGTGGCAATGTATGGGTTGGCAGCTCATGAAATCATTGATCACTATTCCACTCAATACGAAGAAAGATAACTAATACGAAGTAATGGTCCGATATGTATGTCAGCAACGTCATAACATGCAGGATAACCTTTGGGAACTCCTGGTAGGGGCTTACGCAACCACACGTTGTCAAACGGAACTCTCCACAGCTAACTACCGAGATCGGCTCTGAAACAACGATCGGATGTTATGTGAACACCCACTACGGTGGACTGAGTGTTTCTGAGATAGTACTATACACACACATCATAGATTACAGAGAAGTACTGTCACCCCTTAGCAGGATAGTTTGACGCGGAAATACTCACCTATAAAAGACCACCTTAAACCCACAAGTTTAAACACAACGATTCAAGCAACAGTCGAACAAACCACAGTCAGAACACAACAGCGGAAAAACCACCTGAAATATTATTAAGTTAATTACCTTAAGAATATTCACCAATAAACTTTTATGTCTATTACAGACGATCAGAAGATTCTCTACGCTCGCATCTTGCACGCCCAAGCAAACACTCGAGCCAAATACGAACACCTGGCAAGGTACCTTCTTCGCAATAACCTTTGGGAAGAATACTACCACTATTTCCATACCGGTGAACTTCCTTCTCAAGTCGCCTTTGACGAGTCTTCAGAAGATTACCTCCAAGACAGTTACACCTTTTAAATCGGGCCATACCGCAATAGATGCCCGTATTCATACATACGGTACAACGACGTAAACGCGTTACAATCTAACTTCATATTTTTATTTGGATTATTAAAATTAAGATACGCCTTTACCATAAGTCGGTACAACAATATCGATAAGTCACATCTAGCTGCAGTATCCCCCTAACAGAATGCAACTACACAATGATTTGACCCTGACCAAGTGGTTTTATTATTGGTGGACTGATACTGTTTAATCAACTAATTAATTCTATATACTAGATACTAGTTGTAGGAGCTTGGCCACATCAATTTACACAGCAACTATCCATTTTGTACTAAGCCATGATATTATTTCAAATATAATCATTTCAAGTCTAAAAGGCAATTTGAGTACAAGCACCATTATTTGGCAAAAGTATTCTGCAGTACATCAAACACATTGCTCATTCTTTCAGTATTTGTTTTCACCTCTTATCCATTGTTTTGTTCTTGTACATTCCTTACACTATATCTATGCATCCTTGTAATAACCAAGGACTTCACCCCTGTGTTGCTTCATATAGAATCCATTCAAAGATAAAGATTCTTCAAATAACTATCCTCTTTTCACTACGTTTGCTACTTCAGGAATATCTATAATAATGTTAAAAGTATGAATTTGTTAAATATTCAACCGAAGTTAATCTTCCAGCTTTTTCTGCAGCTCCACCTCTGTCACCTATCAGACATTTGAGAGTAGGGATTCCGAATCTGTACAGAGAATTACTGCATCTCAACGAAGTGTGTCCACCTATTCATCCAGATATTGAATTCTCAAAATCATCTCTAGAGGAATAACCTTTGCAGAACCATCTGACTATACCCACACAGATACCAAATGGTTATAATCTACTGATATGTATACACAAAGTAAAGGATAGCACTCTCACAAGTGAGTCTGGACAGCATAATGTTATTGACCACTCTCTGTATGAGTAATCTATATATTGTAATATTGATGGTTTTCACCAAGATGTATTCTCCTGCTGAGTACAGCAATCTTGCCTAGCAGAGAACTGAGTTACTCAGAGAAGTGATGATATACAAAGCTATAATATATGAAATTACAAGGATTCTTGCAGGCCCTGAATTCACAGATCTATTGATAACCCTCAGAATCGCAGACACGATTCTTGACATGGTACAGAATACAATCATCCCCTACATATTGTTCCAGAATCAATTCACAAGGTCAACAACATACCCAGCATAGCTCTATATCTGGTTCCAATGAGAGTTGAAGAAAATGGACCCACAAGATGTTGGCATATAGTCTATACAATACTGGTTGGCAAGAGTAGTACCTTATTGCAATACATTGGTTCTTTACTAATATACTGTGCTTGGCCAAAATCACTGCAGTTCACAGTGTGTTGGCCCTTAGCGCAAAACAGAGCATTCTGTAAGTTTTAGAACTTATTAATTAGTTGGAAATACAGGTATCAAAATAAGTTGACTTGCTATTGAATAAAATTGATTTACTTGTCTCTGTAAGGTTATAGTGTATGTTACCCTTGATTTGATATGAAATTTACTTTACTGATGGCTGATGATTTATCAGGATATTCATATCTAATTTACCATTTCTGAAATAACAGGCCTTTATTGAATACCAATATCAGTAGGACCAAATACCTTGGAAATATACATATTTCTGCATAATAGTATCTCATTACCTGTAACTTATATGGCTTACTGTAACCCCCAGTAACTTTTATAATTCCAAACCATGCATATCCACCCAACCCCATTATAGATAATACAAATGATTCCCCAGTGATACTTCATTAATATATTCCAACTTGCAGTATTAAGTCCACCTCACTGCTGCTTCACAATTTGTTTCCATGTACAACAACCACAGAGTTTGCTTTTGTTACACATGATATGTTGAAGATTGGAGTATATTTGTCATAGTATCTCGGAGTTCTTGGGTATAATAACTGTAATATTGTCAGATGCCAAAGTCACTTGTCAGAGTCTACCAGTGTGATGGTGATAATTATGTCAAACCCTACAGTCGCTTGACAGTACAGGACTGTAATTGCTATAATTTCATGGTCACTTTATTTCTAGTTATATAAAAATTTATTTATTACCAAATTATGAGCTTGCATAAACAAGTAGCTACCCCAACACTATGACATAATTACTCTTTTAACTATGACATTCTTACCTTTATTGCACAGGGTAAGGATAATGATTGGATAAAGTCTTTCAATGGGTTTTTCTCAATCTATTATTGTAGTACATTTAGTTCTTCCCTGGATAAGCTTTAAATTGGTCCAAATGGCAGTAAAAATCTTGTTTATAATTATATTTTATGGTCATATAGTTGATTGGATGCTATCTATTCAGCTATTACTATATTAAACAATCAAAAGAATTCATAATATTCCTTGGGAATGACTTCTGTTAGTGGTTTTTATTGTAAATTCTTTCCTTCCAAGGCCTGGTTAATTTCATAGAAGGTCAGGGCATATACCTTAAGCATTTCTTTTTTGTTGTATCTCATGATGTGTACTGCTGCTATAGTATATTTATCCAGTTTTGATTTGACTGGGTCTTCATTTGATTCCATATAATAACCCCATACATATATGCTTGAGTGGCATCGACTGTGTTGCTGGCAGTTACTTCTTTTCAAGCCTATTGATCCGTTTTGAAATTTGACAATAATATGGTAAAGTTACCACCATTAAAGATCTAATAGTATTGAATTGTATTGTAATTTTGTAACGAATGCTAACAGCTGTTTTTGATGTCCATATATTCCTAGGTGCAGTTGTGCCATTGTTGAACTAATTTCTGGCTCATTGGTTTATCCATCGATTACCACTAATGTCTTTGATTTGCATAATGTCATTTCTTTCAACTAGTGATGGTAAACAAACTAATTGTTAATAAATACCATTTCTGTAGCTCTTCAGTCAATTAATGCATATATATTGAATGACTTATCTCTGATTTTGGGTGAGCATTTCACAATAAAATATTGGATTTCAGTTGATGATTGATCAGTTTCCATACTGGTTATCAAAATCTGCACAATTCGACAACTATACTTGATACTCATTGACAAAAATGATTCACACCCACCTTAATGCCCATCAATATTCTACTGGACAAACTTTTTCCAATTTCTCTCCCTTTCTTGATTCCATATTCTTTTCAAATGTGTCAATTTCCATTTGTTCGGTAGTTTCCATCTGATTTCAACATTGTTGTACAACTTGCTGCAAAATACTTAGAATTCTTACAATCTATGCATAGTCCTCCTTCCCTTCAATGCTGGCCATCCTGAAAAGTAATTTTCTTATATTTAATTGCTGAAAGATCCATATGGGCATAACAGTAATAGCTTGCTACCAATTTTCCCAGGGCCACCTCTGGATTGGATATGGGGTTGTTTGTATTGTCTTGATTCTTTGGCCCTGTTGCCTATCTGCCAAACTTCTTTTCTGCCACTTGGGCACCAATCTGAATGTATCTCTTTGAGTACGACTTTACAAACTGTGAAAGATCTAACAGAATATTCCAATACTGTAACAAATTCTTCATTTTCCCAGACAGGCCTTGTTGTAGAACCTCCAATTGCACTACTTTATGCAATTCAATATTAGGTACCAACTGCTCAAATTCCAAATGATATTGTACAAATTCCCTGCCTTTGGGTAATTGTTTGAGGAGTACTGTTTTTGCTGTAGCTTCTATGTTCTGATTTTTGAATACCCAGTAAAATAAATCTAAGTATGTCTCCAGTGATTGTAGCTTTACTTTTCCAGTTATTCTGTCAATATATGGTTGAATTTGGTTCAATATTATGCTTGCCAGCCATTTGACTATGGATCTGATCTTTGATTGTTCATCAAACAATTGTGCTGGTTCTTCTACAATATTCATTGCTAGCTGCACCTTCCATTTTCAGATCGCTGTTATATTTGTATTGGAAAATCATAGGATTTCACCCTCTTTGTGGATTCTATCTCCACTATTGCCACTATCTGTTGTCCCTGGTAATACTAGAACTTTGTTGATCTGCATTATGTACATTTTCTTTTGTTCTTCCACAATTTTCAGCTGCTCCTGTGAATCTTCCCATTCTTGCCTCACGTTTTCTATTTAACCAAATGTTCTCTGGATCAGTTGTTTTTTCTATTGTGACACTTCCTTCTATAGATTTCAATGTGTATATATTGCTTTCCTTGTCTTCAGTTCTTTGGTTTTGATTAAGCTTTAGTACTGTTCCATCGGGATCCTGGATTTCTTTATTCCGAGAAATTTCATTTGCTTTTCTAGATTTGTAATTTCCTCTTCCTTTGGACTGGTTGGAGCCATAAAGGTCAATTCTATGGCTTTTTTTGCTTTGTTATTAAATAATTCTAATTGTTTTCAAATCACTATATCCAGTTGTATATCTACAACTAGCTGATATTCCCTTTGTGAAGCGAGGGTAAGGATGATATGTATGGTGGTACACCTCAACTCTGATGCTATCTTTTCAGACTTTGAAGGGTAACTGGTACAGATTGTAGTTAATGGTAAATTCTACTGCTAATAGTAAGTAAAATATTTCAATTGTATTATTATATATATACTTCCACTGATTATTGGTTTTCCAATATATCCAGTAGTCGATACCACAGGGAATATCATATCAAGTATACAATTCAGGATTGCAATATATTTAATACTCGATTGTGAACTGTTTGTAATTTTTTTACTGGTGCAGATATTCCGATAGTTGAAATTTGAACTTGAAACTTAATTTTGATTGACAGATTAATTTGCTTGGGTTGATAAAACACATCAATTGCTTCGATATTGTCTGCCATATCTGTTGATATACAATATATTTCAACCAGATGAAAAGTATATATCGTTGATGTATGACCAGATACCAGGGCAAAGGTATCCGGGAACCAAGGGCACAGAGTGAATAAAGAATACAATTTGAATCTTTAATACAATCAAAAAATATTTCAAATTCATTCACCAGACTATTACAGACTATGATAGCCAGTTAATCATAGTGTACATTACAGGTATTGTCAAGGGTCCAGAGCTCGGTATCGAGGGTTCAGGACTCGAGGTTCTAGGGGTTATAAAAACTAGAAGCCGGGTGGTTGAGGAATCCAGGAGTAGCCTGTAGCTACAAAACGAGGACTGTATGCGAGAGACTCGATCCAGAATCACCGAGTGTATAAGAAGTGAAAGCCGAAGCTAATTGATTGTTTATAAGACAAGAGAACGAGTGAAGAAAGAAACTTATTCTCTGTCAAACGGCTGGTTTATATACAGTAATTCACTCGTTCCATAATATCTTTGAACACCTACTATCTTTATTCATCGCTTTGCACTATTCCGTCGTTTCCCTTTGAAATCCTGATTTCATTCTCATCGTGCTTTAGCCTCCGTTCGAAACCTGATTTCATGCTCATCATGCTTTAGCCTCCGTTCACAACCGGATTTCATTCTCATCATGCTTTAGCCTCCGTTCGAAACCTGATTTCATTCTTGTCGTGTTTATTATTTTTATATTAATCACCGATCATCACTCCACCATTGATCGTCACTCAGCACAACCGTGACAGGTATAGTAGAATATTTGATTTCGGTTATTGAGGTCTAATTGTATGAACGTTTTTGAAAACTAGTAGATGTACATACAATTATAGGTTTTGTTGCTCAACTATTTGAACTCACAGTTGTACTGATTGTCAATTGTAGAAGAATACATGCGTCTTCGAAAGGTCCAGTGAGGCATGATTGAGATTTGTCTCAAATTGCGATAAATAACCAATGTGTTTTGAATGTTGCTTACAGATTGACAAAAAATACAGAAGGGGTGGCAGGTGTAGTGATAGTAGTAGTAGCCAGAATTGAAAGGTCTTGATATATATACTCAGAATATAACTGGTTGAATTGATTGTAGACTCATTCTTCTGTTAAGGTTTCAAGGCTTAGGGTTCTAGGTATTATAAAAACCAAAGAAAGATTTAGATTGCAGGTATACAAACAAAACAATCGACTGGAAATTGGAAATCATAGATGTGAATAAAGATTGATACTGAAGCTTTTAATTGTTTCATAGACTAGACAATATGTGAATAGTAAATCAATTCTTCAATAAGCCATCACCTTTATATTTATCATTTTCAACTATTGTTACTTAAACTCACTTATTCAATAAATATCCCAATACCACCATACTTTGAATCCCATTTCTATACTTCCATCTTATTATTCTTCTTATTTCCCAATAATCATTTCAAAACCTGTTTTTCCTTTTTTCAAATTGGTTGTTTTTTTTTGCAAACCAGTTTATTTACTCGAAAACTGGATTTTCATTCATGCAGTATATAAACTGGTTTTCTGCAATGAATATAACCATCAACTATCAATTCTTATTTACTTACCAATTTTTACATTATACAAAGATAATACAAATACAAAAGTAAAATAGAAACCAACTTTTATTGATATATATGAGGTGTTATATTCATTGTTATATTTTGCTTCATAACAAAAATGAAGAACAAATAATTTTGTTATAATATAAAATTATATCTAGCTAACAGAATATACTATATAGCAATTGAATATAACTGTCAAAATGAGATGGAATTATATTATACATACTAAAGTCTCAAGTATGCCAACTTTCAGTGAAAATTTGATTTGATTTTTTCTACAACTGAATACTGTGTTTAATTATGTGATTAACGGAAGAGTAATGGAATTGCAATGCAAAAAATCAACTGCATGAATAAGGTCTTGGCATTCGACTAGGGTATTGGGTCTCGAAGTACGTACTCATGGTGATGTCTAGCTCCTGCAATAACATTCAATATCAAAACCGATTACCGAAAAAGGAGTATCCGAATCTTTATTAACACACCTGAGTAAGTCGTCTATGTTACTTCTCGCATTGCCCGCGCCTCTACAAATTGTCTACATACCTACATTGATAGGTACTTGGGAATGTACTGACGGATTTGTGCGATTGATTATGAGGTGTCCACTGCCCAAACTACAATGAGTGCTATGGACCAGGATGACGATGAGTTCCTATATGGCGATCGTTCTTCTGCACCATATATGTCTGCAACTGCTTCTCCTCCAGATGTATCTGTCCTTTCTAGTCTGAGTGCAGGATATCTTCAATCACCACCTCTACGAGCATTGGAACAGCACACGCTGATCGCAACACCTATCGTGTCTGAATCCAAGGAGTTAGAAGAAGGAGAGGAAGAGGAAGAGGAAGTCGAGATCTCCGATGATGATGTACCACCATATATAATATCTTGCCCGCTTCGTCCTCCCTCACCTAACAAACACAGGACATCGAGCTGGTAATCGAACGCAAAGATGGCAGTCGGCCTGATCCTCCGCCGCGTCCTGAAAGATATAATCAGATACGTACTGCACTACCGCGTCCGACCTGCACCATCACCCCTGTGAGACTTTTCCAATCACCCTCTCCCATCCCGCAAGCTTCCACCGACCCCGTCCCATGCGCCATCGCGGCTTCCAAACTCGATATAAACGCAATGCCTAGCTACAGTGGTATACCTATTAATAAGATTTCAATGGAGTCCGATATCCTCCCCTCCGAGAGGCCATGGCGAAAACCTGGCGCTGATGTCTCCGACTATTTCAACTACGGCTTTGACGAGTTCACCTGGACTGCGTACTGTCAAAAACAGGAAGGACTACGTGATGAGTTCTCACCCCAAAAAATGATGGAGCAGATGATGCTGATGTCTGGGATGGGCATCGGAATCATTCCGGGAATGGACCCAAATCAGATGGGCGACATGAGTACTATGATAGGTAGCGCTTTTTCAATGCAGCATAGCGGGCCGAGTGGTGGTGGGCCTAGCACTGCGCTACCACAGCCACCTGGTGTAGGACAGGCTACTGCTCAAGGCATTGACATGATGGTGGATCCGGGTATTTATTTAAGCGGGCAAAATTTTGATGGGAGAGGAGGTCCCCAGGAAAGCACCTATGCGATGGGCAGAGGTAGTATGTATGTTTCCATACATTCCCGGTATCCGATCCCTTTATCTGACGACTAAATCTAGGCCACCGCAAGGACCTACTACAGGCCCCATGGGAGCATATGGTGGTTTTGACCAGGGTGTAATCCAGAGTGCAAGGGTTGCTGGAGTATTTGGCCCTCGTGGGGGGCGAGTTGGTAGGAGATGGTAGGAGATGGTACACATTAATGTAATTTATATATCGATATTCGTTCAACTAGAAACACGCCACGCAATGATAATACTGGGTTGACAATGATGGTACAGGTGCTAATAACGGTTGAAAGAATGCACAACTGCAGTCGCCACTATGGACAGGAAGTGACAGCAGTCAATGTATCAAGGTCTGGCAAGGGAATTGAGGATAGAGTAAATGCACGGTTGGCTGTTGTAAAGCGCTGGCTTGGCGCGGGCGGCATCTTGAGATCACGGTTATGGTAGCCAACCCCCAAAAGGGCAATCTCACGTGCTTGGGGTTAGGATGGTGAGGCTCTATCGAGCACTATACAGTCGGGTGAAGAGACAGCAGGGCTTGGCATGCCCGAGAGTAGATATCACAACCAGGAGATTTCTACTTACACAACAACCGAACGTTATATTAGAAAGAGAATACAAAGTGTGCTTCTAAATATACTATATTCGATTCCACCTCTCAGTTGCTCCTCCATTTCTGCAAATTACTGAGACAATCCTTACCGGTATACTATTGATTACTCGAAATATGTAGTGCTATGGAATATGTTTCTACATATTCACTACATAATCAATCAACTGTAAATCTGAATTGGGGTCACTTATGGTCCAGATATCGATCTATGAATCAGATCTTAAATGAATACCAAATGTTGTCAATAAGATTGAAGTCTAGTGAATTGGCAGAACATTCAATTCTTTGAATTCTCTTTATCAAAATGGATTTCATATATAATTTGATTATAATATTATACTCCATTATTTGCAGTATCCAATGCTGTATCCAGAAATGTTTATTATTTATACTAAAATAGAATATGTCAATTGAATACTATATTATTATACTATATATAATTGAATTGTAGCATGTTACTATTGCTAGTATATTTTCTTTCTTTGCAAATACCAACTAGTAGAAAATATTATCCATATATAATGGTCAAAAGAAATATAATATGTTAGCTTTATTCAACAAAATTGATTTTTAAATATAGTTTTTCAAATACAGTTTTCAGTAAATATTATATATTGTACTTTAATCTGATATATTTTTCCTTCAATTTTATGTTATCTATTCATACAGTTCTTCAATAAAATTTTCACATTTTATAGTATTCATTATCTAGTTCATTTTCTTCTGATCAATTGATTTGAATGATTATATTATAGCTTCTTCTATTAAAACAGGTTTTAAATCTTTTTATATACAAATTATATTTGCAAATTACAATTCTTGCTCTGGAAATTGTTGAGGTAGTTTAAAACGTATGTAATATATCCATCAATCAAAAATTCTAATCACTTTCAATATGTACAGATGTTCCCAATGTACCCAATGTACCCAATGCAATGAGGTACATATATAGATAACAATTGTCAGCACACTTCCTATTAATGTACCTAGTTGTTATCACAATTTTCAATATTGGCTATGGCTTTGCATATTACAGAGTTATTACTTTTTTGATCATAAATATTCATTAAGTTTGTTTTAAATAGTTTGTATTTATCTATTTACACATACCTCCTTCCACTGAGTATGATTCCTGTTGATTGTAGGACAACTCAAGTAGTTGTGTGACCAATACCTAGAGTAGCAGAAATTGAACAATTCAATAAGATGAATCAAATGATATGATTGATAATTGATTTGCAGATGAACTGCAGTAGACAAAACCAATCCAATACAGAAGAAGGAGAAGGGGAAAGCCAAGGTGTTAGTGGAGTTCCATTCATTTCACCTGTGGGGGCAACTCATGGAATTGTGCAACTGGTATCTGTAGTAGCTGGACTTGATCAACTTACTATGGTAAATTGAATGGCAATATTTACCAACTATTCAGAGAAAAATTGGATTAGCCAGAACCAATCAAATACAGCAGAAAAAGGAGGAGAGAGATGAAGCAGATAAGTACAATACTGTTCAATTGTGTCACAACTCTAGAAGTTTTATGATAGATGGCTGGACTACCCAATTTTGTTCAACTTGACCTGGTAAATTGAATGATACCATTCACGATTGATTTGGAGCAGCACTGCAATAGTCAGAGCCAATTGAATACAAGAACAGTTGGAGGTGGTGGCAGTTGAAGAAAACCATTCCTTTCAATTGTGGCACAACTTCAGGAGTTGTGTGACTGTTGCCTAGAGTACCTGAGCTTGTTTAAGTAGATGTGGTGAATTGAAATGTGTTATTCACAATTGATTTGGAGCAGTACTGCAATAATTTGAACCAACCGAATACAAGAGAAGCAAGAAGTAGTGGTGGTTGAGCAGTACCATTTCTTTCACTGTTGGGACAACTTTGGAAGTTGTGCTTCATATTTCTGGGGTATCTGAACTTGTTTTACTTGATACGGTAAATCCAATAGTGCTATAGACAATTAATTTTGAACAGAACTCACACTGTCAGAAGCAATCAAATACAAGAGATGCAGGAGGTGGTGGTGGTTGAGACGTACCATTCCTTTCACTTGTGGGGCAACTTTGGAAGTTGTATATCCAATATCTGGAGTAGTTGAACATGATCAACTCAATACGGTGAATCAAATGGCGCTATTTGCAATGGATACACACAAGCACAGCAATGGTCAGAACTGATCAAATACAGAAGTAGCAAATGGCAAAACTTGTGCAGAATCTGTTCAATTCCATTACCTTGTGGGGCAACTCTAGGAGTTGTGCAACTGATGCTTAGAGTGCCTGAGCATTTTCAACTCAACATGCTGAATCGAATGGTATTTCTTACAATTGTTTCAGCAATGAACTGCAATAGTTCAAACTGATCAAATACAGGCAATTGAGGAGGAGGTGGTGGTAGTGGTAGAGTAGTACCATTCCTTTTGCTTGTAGAGTATCTCTGGAAATTGGAGAACCAATGGCACGAGTATCTGAGCTTCATCCACTCAATGCGGTGAATCAAATGGCATTATTTACAATTGATTCATAGAAGAACTGCAATAGTTGGAACCAATCGAATGCAGAAGGAGAAGCATAATAAAAAGGATGAATACAATTCCTATTGCTGATGAAGCAGCTCTAAGAGTTGTGCAACCAATGTTCTTGATTGACTCAATATATTGTGGGACATGCAAGAACTCAGCACGAAAGAATAGAGGTCATTGCACTTTGAGGCAATGCTAGTGCTTAACAAGTAGTTGTGCTGGCATCAGAATAAGTTGTATTTTGAACAATTCTTTCCACTGCTCCCACTGTTGCAGAAATTCTTCCCAATGTATCCAATGGACCCAATGCACCCAACACAAAAGCTGCATGCATAGGTATATATGGTGCCTATATATGCAAAAACCTTTTCATGATGTCAGAGACTCTGTAATTATTGAAAAGTACTTTAGGGTTCATGGTATAAAGTTTTGAAGTTTTGTCTAGCACTGTAGAAAGATTTGAACACTTTCAAAAATACTGTACAAAGTTTTTGAACTTTTATAAATACCAGTACAAAGTTTTGGAACTTTAGCAAGAGTTGGAATAAAGCTTTAGACTGTTGAAAATCACTAGTATATGGTTCAACAGCCTTGTCAGTACAAGTACAAGTTTTGAAAATACAATATAAGGTTTTAAATAAGTACTTCAGAAGTACTAATAAGTGATTTGAAAGCTTTTGGAAGTATTTGTTTAAAATTTAAAGATATAAAAAACTTGAATAAATATCAGTACTTGCAGTTATTGTATCACAGTTGTATTCAGTGATGATCGGTGGTAGAGTGATGATCGGTGAATAATATAAATGATAAAGCACAACGAGAATGAAATCAGGTTTCAAATGCAGGCCAAAGCATGACGAGAATGAAATCAGGTTTCAAATGGAGGCCAAAGCATGACAAGAACGAAATCAAGTTTCGAATGGAGGCCAAAGCATGATGAGAACGAAATCAAGTTTCGAATGGAGGCCAAAGCATGATGAGAACGAAATCAAGTTTTGAATCACGGTTTTACGGGATACGACGGAATCGCACAAAAGCAGTATACCAAGAATGCAGGAGTTCGGATGTATTAGGGAACGAGTGAAATCACTGTATATCAACTCGGGTTTTGGCGGAGGATAGGTTTCTTTCTTCCCTCGTTCTCTCGTCTATAAAACAATCAATTAAGCTTCGGCTTGAACTTCATTCACACTCGGTGAGTCCAGATCGAGTCTCTTGCATTCAGTCCTCGTTTCTTTAGCTATTGGCTATTCTCGACTCTGAGATTTCCTGCTCTTGGATTTTATAACCTCCAGAACCCCAAGCCCTGAACCTTCGACACCCAGCCCTGAATCCTTGACAGATGAACAAGTCTAAAATTGATTCTACTGGTTATATTCTTGTATTATGTGCCATTATCCTCACCGTTTAGATTGCTATTATTGTCATCGTATTTGCAACACGTCTTGCAAAGTTTTTAAATCCGCAATCAATTTTGAAAATAGATCGGTCATCCAATCCTACTGGAGACACATCTGTTTACCTTGCTGGTGGACTTTTCGAAGACCTACGGATCCAGATATTTTCGGCAACCAGTGCCATTTCTAAACACATTAGCAAGGACGAAAGAACCTGCATCTGTATTTATTTTTGCTACTGTTGAGAAGAAGAAGGAGACCTAGACCACGATTATCCAAATCCAACTATCCACTACAACTGCGGAGCCATTCAGGATTGGACCGAAATATCTACCTGCATCTGCGGCATAGAAGAGTTCGATACTTTTTTTGATTGCATTGAGGAACAAAATTGCAGACTCTGTTTACTTTGGATTATCGATCTCGAATCTCTTTTGCCTTGATATATAGCCCAACGGCCAGCAAATATGCTGTTTTAGCCAACATCGAAGCAACCGAAGAGTGTTATTCAAGTAACAAAAAACATTGACAGCGATTCGCCATCGGGCATTAATGTGCTGGAACCTGAATAAGTCCATTTGGTGCGCAATTCGCTGTGGCAACGACTGCTGGATATACTGAAAAAGTGATACCTGGAGGCATATCTATGACAAGTGCCTTGAAGTAGTACAAACCATCAGTTGAAAAATCAACAAATACCTATATCACCATTGGATAACTGCCAAGATGTCAGGAGAATTTTCAAGAACAGTCTGCAATGTGCTGTTGACCAGAGAACCGCAGCTGGAATTTGAAAATATAACACGCACATATACGGAAGTAATACACGAAAATCAATTCCGGGAACATATCCAAGCAATCAACACAGGACTGACAGCCCTTGTTCAGTTACCAACAACCAGCAGGTTGAACGAATTGTTAAAGGCACAAGAATCTATGAACAAAGCGGAAGCACAAATATCGGAGTTATTCGCAGAAAGAGACAAGGTTATTGAGCAACGGAACAACCTGAAACACAAGCTGCTTCTTACACAACAGAAATTAAGAACCATGGAGGAAAGAGCCCCGGAATACAATCATGGAGATCTGGAAGAAAAAGTCCGGAACTTAGAAAGACGATCGGAAAGCAAATTACCAGAAAGGACGGAAAATCTCAGACAGAAATTAGAGGAAACACAGGAACAGTTAAGGATATGTGGAGAGGAAAGAAACGAATATTGGGATCAGGTCAGAAGAGTACTCACCCTCGCATGGAATGGTGGTAATGCTAGCGGAAACAGGGGACATAAATACAGCAAAATTCTGTGATTCTCGAGAACAGATAGGAGAGCACTCCGAGGATGGATGGCACAGTTAGCAATGAAAATTGCAGATGAACCAACATGATTCTTCGATGAGCAGTCCAAGATGCGATATGCAGCAAATCGACAAGAAGACGTGGCATTAAAACAGATCCAACCATACATCAGCAGAATTTCGGATAACCTCGACCTCCCATCATTGGATAAACAATTGGACATGTTACGCCTAGCCTTTGGAAATCAAGACATATGAGCCACTGCCAATTGAGAACTCCTTAAATTTCCACAAAAAGACCGAGAATTCGCTCAGTATTATGCAGAATTTCAACCATAAGTGCCGGCTGTCGACTGGAACGAAGCAGCACAAGTAAATGTGCCAAGACAAGGCATATCTGAAGAGTTAAAAGACTCACTACAACATTGCGACATTCCGGAAGACCTTCTAGAATTTGTCACGCTCGGCTCAAAGAGAAATTCACAGATCTGCGCTTGAGCTGCTGAAAAAAAATCAAGAAGATGGACAGCAGGATACAAGAAGTCTGAAACCGCAAACAACAGTACACCCACCCCATCAACCTTGCAACCAGCACCTGCAGGGACCGTGGCAGGATATCATGGCCTTGCCCCAATGGACCTCTCCGCAATCAAAGGAAGGAAGATTACTTCAGAAGAGAGGAAGAGATGAAGGGAGGGAGGACTTTGTATGAACTGCGGAGATAGCAGGCATTTCACAGCATTGTGTCCAAGAAAGATAAAACCAGCATCAGGACAGGTGGAAGTAACGCTATTTAAGAAAGCAGGAAATGAAATGGATGCAGACTCGGGAATAAGAAAAGGAAGGGAAGTCGAGTTGGGAAAAGTCTAGGCCAGTGCAATAAGGATGGCCATTGCACTGGGCACGAAACTTCTATGTCTACAGTTGTTAAATCTCGTTTTGAATTTTTCCAGTTTTCGATCAATAGCGTAGATATTAAGGAGTCTTTAATGGATACCAAGTATCTTGTTGTGAAATGTTCGCGGAAAATCGGAGACAGGTCAATTGATACACATGCTTTAATTGACTGCGGAGCCATGGGAATACCATTTGTGGACAAAGATTTTGTTCGCCATCATCAATTAGAAGAGCAGAAATATAAAGAGTCAAGAGAGTTAGAGGTTCTCGATGGAAGGCCCATCGAATCAGGAACCATGACAACCATGGCCAAGTTGAACATGGGAATACGATCACATCAGGAGCAATTACCAGTGTTCGCAACACAGTTAGGACATCATCCGATAGTGTTAGGGCTACCATGGTTACAACTTTACGACATAATAGTCAAATTTCAAAGTCGCAGGATTGGTTTCGAAAGCAGCAACTGCCAACAATACTGCCAACAGCATGCAAGCGTTTGGGTGTGGGGCAATCATATGGACACAACGGATCCGGACAAACCAAGACTAGATATCCATGCAGTCGCCGCCTCACCCTTTATGAGAAGAATAGAGAAGGAAGTGCTCAAAGTTTATACCATTACATCATACGAAATCGATAAGCCCTTGGGAGTAAAAGATCTGCAAGAAAAACCTCTGGAAGAAGTTATCCCCAAAGAGTACCACGCGTGCCTACCCGTGTTCAGCAAGGTAGACACGGAAACGCTACCTCTGCACCGGCCCTACAACCATAATATTAAACTGCAAGAAGGGTTCACACCACTGTTTGAACCCATTTACAGCTTATCCCAAGAAGAGCTTCAAGTTTTAAAAGAATGGATAGAAAAGAACTTGTCCAAAGGATTCATCCGGTTGTCATCATCACCGTGTGGAGCTCCAGTACTCTTCGCTCCAAAACCAGGGGGAGGTTTAAGACTCTGTGTCGATTACCGAGGCCTAACTGAAGGAACAATAAGAAACCGATACCCCCTACCATTGATTCAAGATACCCTGCTAAGACTCTCGAAGGCCCGCTATTACACCAAGTGAGATGTCTGCAATGCGTATAATATTATTAGAATCGCAGAAGGGGATGGGTGGAAAACGGCCTATAGGACCTGCAATGGACTTTTCGAATCCCTAGTTATGCTTTTTGGACATCCCAACGCATCGGTGTTGTTCCAAGAATTCATCAATGATACGTTACGACTATTGTTGGATATCTTCCGCACGGAGTTCTTGGACGACATCCTTATTTACAGCAATAACCTGAGGGAACACAAGGAACACGTCAGAGCAGTTATGACCGCACTGAAGAAAGCTGGTCATTACCTAAAAGCAGAGAAATGCGAGTTCCATAGGGAGGAAGTCAATTACATAGGGTTAATTGTCGAAGTAAACGGAATCAGAATGGATCCGGAGAAAGTCCAAGCCTTTGACAATTGGGAAGCACCGGAGAAACTTAAAGAAGTCCAAGCCTTTTTGTGCTTTGCCAACTTCTATCGACGATTCATACAGAACTACAGCAGGGTGGTAAAACTGATAACACAATTTACGAAACAGTTAGTACCATTTCAGTGGGGATCCGATCAAAAAAGAGCATTCCCCGAACTCAAGAAAGTTTTACAACGGCACCAGTGCTAGCCCATGTTGATTCTGAAAAACAGATAGTTCTCGAAACTGACACCTCAAGTTACCTATCCGCAGGAGTCCTCTCTCAATGCGACGACCACAGAGTGTTATACCCAGTGGCCTTTTTTTTCCAAAAAACACTCGCCCGCCGATGAAAATTACGAAATCTATGACCGAGAAATGGGCGCCATAGTCAAAAGCCTGGAACAATGGAGACCAGAATGGGAAGGCTCAGCACATCCGATTATGATTCTTACAGATCACAATAATCTGGAGTACCTCATGACATCAAAACTGTTAAATCGAAGGCAGACCAGATGGTCCGAATCTCTGTCAAGGTGTAAATTCAAGATAGTTTACCAGCCAGGAAAGCAAGGTCAAAAACCCGATGCACTTACAAGAATGCCAGGAGACATTCCTCTGAAAGGGGGGGCAGAAAAAAACCAGCAGATTGTGCCAAAAACGGAAAACCTCAACTAGAGAGTACGCAAAGGGTTAATCATGGCATTTGTAGAATCAGTCAACCTGGATAGCGACTTCGTAAGCTCCGAAGAGTTATGGAACTGGATAACAACCTATGTCAGCATTGCCCATATGACAGTAGTGAAGGGCAATGCTCGCATAAGGATCAGTCGCTGGAAATCTTTGAAACACACATCCTACCAACAGATGAGTAGAAGCTCAAGTGGATTCAGGAATGCCATGCTTCTCCGGTCGCGGGACACCCAGGATCAGCAAAAACTTATGACTGGCTAAGCTGAAACCATTCCTGGAACCAGATAAGAAAGAACGTGAACCGCTAGGTACGAAACTGCCACACCTGCCAACAGAGCAAGGCAATCCATGGAAAAACTCATGGCTGGTTATGACCATTAGAAGAACCGGAGCAACCATGGAAAGATTTGAGCATGGACTTCGTAGTCGGAATGCCAGAAAGCAAAGGCTTCAACGCAATATGGACAGTCGTCGATCGCCTAACGAAGATGCAACACTTAGTACCCTGTACTGACACAGTAGATGGAAAGAAGCTGGGAGAAATGTATGTTAAAGAAGTGTTCAGACTGCACAGACTGCCCGAAACAATAGTGTCTGATCAAGGGCCTCAATTTGCTTCGGAATTCTAGAAACACGTCAGCGAAAGATTGGAAATTGAACAAAGGCTATCAACCGCATTTCATCCTCAGACTGACAGTAGAACTGAAAGAGTCAACGCGGTAATGGAAGAGTATCTCCGAAATTTTGTTAATTATCAGCAGGACGATTGGGTCTGGTGGTTACCATTGGCAGAATTCACGGCTAATGATCGTACATCAGAGACGACTAATTGTTCCGGGTTTTTTGGCAACTACAGTTTCCACCCGTGAATGACCTTCGGCCAACATCCAGTTAAGGATTCCAACGATATTCGCGAAGTAAACGCACAGCAGATGGCCCAACGGATGGCACAACTTTTCAGCGAACTTAGAGCAGAAATGAAAAGGGCTCAGTCTGTACAGTCCGAGCAGGCCAATAAATCCCCAAGGGTTGGAATGGAGTTACAGATCGAAGACAAAGTATGGGTGGATACCAGAAACCTATTGATGGCCCGACCCAGTAAAAAACTGGATTGGAAACATATTGGACCATATGAAATCACAGAGGTCTTCAGTCCATGGGCCGATAGAGTTAAGCTACCAAGTCAACTACACATTCATGACGTTCAACCGATATCCAGGTTGGAGAAGGCTGCCCAGGACCATCTCCCAAATCAAAAGCATGAACCACAACTACCGGTGATAGTCCATGAAGAAGAGGAGTACGAAGTCAAACAGGTGGACCATTCCAGGCTGTTTCGAAGACAACTACAATATCTCGTGCAGTGGAGAGGGTACGATGAGCTCAGCTGGGAGCCCACGAACAACGTGGATGGACTTAAGGCTATCGATGACTTTCACACCGAACAACCTGGCAAGCCAGGATCGTCAACCCCGTAGGTACTTGGCATTGGAGAGAGGGAAGCTACTGTCACGGTTGTGTTGAGTGACGATCAGTGGTGGAGTGATGATCGGTGAAGAATATAAAAGATGAAGCCCGACGAGAATGAAATCAGGTTTCAAATGGAGGTCAAAGCACAACGAGAATGAAATCAGGTTTTCAACCAAGGCTAAAGCATGACGAGAACAAAATCCTGTTTCGAATCGGGGTTTCACAGGAAACGACGGAATTGCACGGAAGCAGCGTACAAAGAGAGCAGAAGTTCAGATTCATTATGGATCGAGTGAAATCACTGTCTATAAACTAGGCCTTTGGCAGAGGATAAGTTTCTTTCTTCACTCATTCTCTCGTCTATAAAACAATCAAATAAGCTTCAGCTTTCACTTCTTTCACACTTGGTGATTCCGGATTGAATCTCTTGAGTGCAGTCCTCGTTTCTTTAGCTAAAGGCTATTCTTGACTTTGAGCTTTCCTGCTCTTGGATTTTATAACCCCTAGAACCCCAAGCCCTGAACCCTGGACAACCAGCCCTGAATCCTTGACATGTTGTTTCTATTAATATACAACTATCTACTGTATATATAGAGTTGAATAAAGAAAATGATTGATCTTAAACAGACTTGAAAAGTGATTATAAAATATATATTCTGCAGAATTTTAGAGAAACAAACAAGATGACTTTCAAGCAGATACAATAACTATTAGCTTTTAAATGTGGTTAAAGAGAGATAACTGGATAAATTTCAATTGGGCTTAAGGATGGATAATAAAATATCCATCAAATAGAATTGAAGAGATAGCTCAATAGTGAGCTGTAAAGACCAGGATGATACCAGAAGTATTACTCCAGATTCACTATTCAAAGTAGTATCTTAACTCAATTTGAAACTTCATTGAATTATGGCAAGTTAGAAGCTTTTCTCATGATATTGAAATCACTCAACGAATTGCAACCCAAAGATATGGCTATTCAATTGGATATATTTTTGAGACTTGTTTTCCTTGCTGACAAGGTTGGGTGATTCTTTCAACCGTCAAAGAAACTGAAGGTTTTTATAACTTCATCTTTGCGGTTTACTATTATTTACACATCTGCTCTAGGGCTCTTGTTTTTCAACAATCTTTGAACCAATACAACTACCATTTCAACTAGTACTGGTAACTATCTTCCAATCCCATAATATTCTTATTGTTAATAAATGAAGCTTAAACTATCAGTATTCTAAACAATATCCGCACTGAGGAATCAGTCTTCCAGACCTGTAGTATTGATATGATCAGATTATTTGGCTGAAAAATAGGCTCGCACGATAGAGAATATCTTTGCAATTTTGAGTGGATATCTCCATTGCTCTGTTGGGTAGAAAATAGCTGACAATAGTTTCATTGGCTAGTAAGTAGCTATCTTTAACTTACTATTTGAATGAATACTTTTTCTAGCTTTTGGTGTATAGAGATATTAGTAGTAACAGAATATCTAGGTTTTGTTGCACAGAGAGTTTTGGAGTGATTTTACTTTGTTGCTCGATATTAGCCACAATGGAATATGTTTGACTTTTGTTCAATAGGGAGAAAATTTGCTGTTTGAGATATATCAATGTTTGAGAAGCTTTGCCAATCAAAAAAATGCACAGTTACAAAACCTCACAATTCTAGATGCTTTGCAGTTTGAAAACTTGACTTGGGCCTTTGGAACTAATGCCAACAAATACTGTCCTATATCAGAAAAATGTGATTTCCTCCATGGCCTGGCACCCACCTTCCGGGCTCCTCGTTGGGGCTCAAAAGATTCCCAAACCCTCCTGTATCATTTTTCTATTCTCCGACCGGTTCCAGGCTGCTCCCAGTGCATCTGTAAACGTTCCACAATTGCACAAAAGCATCTCACAGCATTCCTACCACTTGTTGGGAGGTCCACAAACTTGCTCCTTCGCAAACTGTGCACTGCTTGCCTCCCTGATACTGTGCAGCCCTCACTGGCCAGTGGATCATATTGGACTCCATTCATAAATCATGCTGTCAATTCATTGCTGCTACTTCAAGCATTGTTACGAAAAATTTGTATAAATGGACATCTCTAGCTCTCATTATACTGATATATAGCCTATATACAGTAGCTGGATTGGGAGGGCACCCCTGTGTGATACTCTTCTCATTTGTTTGGATAAATGGCGGAGGTGGCTCCAAACCTTTTGTCCATATGTGTTTTGCCTTTATATACATTCCAGTATATATCCAAATCCACATGATTATTTACAATCCATACTATACTGTTGCCTGTTGCTTTCCAGAACTCTGCCGCCATGTGGCATGGTCCTTCAATGTTCTCCTTCGCGATGACATGTTGTGTTGATTCCTCTACCACTCTGATTAGCAGATCAAATCCTTGGGGGTGCCCCAAACAATACTTGAAATGTATACTGTCAACAACGGCCAACTCCAACAGTGATGGTCTATCAATGCAGGCTTGAAGGGATGAAAGGAAATGAGGGTGCTGCTGCAAAAGCCGGCTGCCAGTCCTCGCAATCATCTCACGGAACAGTGAGGTCCTACATGGTGGTGAAAAGATGAATTAGTGAATGGGAAATGTGGGGCAGCACCAGCAGAGTCCATCATGTGTATTTTCGCCCATGTGCACCCATATCACCTGCAGTGGCTGTCTATGCATCTCATCATCTGGCATACCCTCAACGTTGCAGTCAAGCAGGATCTGGTTCATCCGCTGAGGGTTATGAAATCCTAGCCTGTAGATAGCAACCTTGTTGTGGGGTTGTAAGATTACATCTTCCTTGAACTGATTTCCATAGCCCCTGATCACACTTACCGTATTACAGCCCCAGATCTAATGCAGATGCTGCCTGACAAGTGTTGGCAATGTCAGAATGTTGAAGATTTCAGCTGCTTCAGCTGATGATATCCACCTGGAAAACCATGAACATACACTAATCGTTGAGAGTTTGAACTGCTGCAAATGTTGTGTACTGGATCGAATCAAAGGTTCAGATTCACCAGCCAGGATCTGAGTCCACTGGGCACACCTGGTTATTTGTGGTATCTCTCAATCTGTTATCATAACTACGACTACTCCACTCTTCTCAACGTACCATTGGTACACAGCAAGCAGCCAAACAGTCTGTTGAATGTAGTCCATTGCGGTATAGCAATGATTGGGTTGAAGAAGCTGTAGCATGAAGTTGATCCCATCGCTGGAATAGTACACACCTTGACGTTCAAAATGTACAAGAGCTGTGGAATCCCGGTGGAATAATCATCAGGAGCATCTATCTGGGTGATGAACTAATGGATAGCACCGAGGAGGTGCATTGTCGGTTTTCCAAAGTGATAGAGTTGCAGTCTTAGCTGCTTCCATAGATTCGGACCTGTCCATGAATCCCAGTCCTGATCATTCCTCAGGAACTTCATGTCATGGCATGATGAAATGCAGCTTGAGCTGCGTGGCTTGCCACATCAATCTCTATCTCAATATGCCAGAGGACCTCTTGTTGGTACTTCTGTGACTAATGTGTTGCTGGATTGTCAGCATCCAACAGGCACCGCTTGAACTCCCACTTTGCAGAAACAGTGACCTTCGATGCACCAAATACGGCAGTCATTATGGTGCGACATTGTCATTCACGTTCTCGACCAAACTTGCTTGTTGATTCACCGTCAGCTTCTGGAGGCATCTTGAGTTCCAGGCGGTCCTGACCTTCTTTCAAAAACTGGCCATACTGGGCAAGCTGGTCTGTGAATGCTCTTTAGAGCTCAGCTTCAAGTTGTGCCATTGTTGTGGCCCACTCCTCTGTTATCCAAGTAGTGGAACACAGCTGGTCATATTTCAGGTTCATCTCAAAAGTTGTCCACTGCCAAGTTGTGATATCATAAATTTTCCTATGAAGCTCTCTCTTTATCTTCTTTATTGCCACCTCTTGAAATTTTGCTGCCTGTGCTTGGAAGTCGCATTTTCAATATCTTGTCCTAATCTGAATAGCATATTGAATAGTAAAGATTTGTTTGCACTTGCCAAGGCTTTCAAGAGCTTTGTCAAGGTATTTTAACAAGATATTTGAGTGCGTTCACTGGCAGACTAGTAAAGAAAATTCAATCAATGCTGGAATCGTTTTCATAACTTCCATAATAGATGCACTTTCTGAGATTGTTTTCCCTGCAATGGCGCAGGAAAGCAGGGGACCATATACTGCAGATAGACTCCTGAGCATTTTTTGGATTTACTTGCCATGCTGGATTCATTCTTCTGAACGTCAAATGGTTTGGGGAAACGCAACATGTTCAGGTAGTTT
>WHVE01000370.1:0-126585 GCA_015178995.1 Trichophaea hybrida | reverse complement strand
CGGTCTTCTGGATCAAAGGGAAGAATATGACACAGAAGTGCCTAGAGAAAAGATTGAGGGTGGTGGGAGTGTGGCATGAAGTGGAGAGATACAGTCACACTGGACCAGATACTTCTTGTGAAAACTGCTGTAGGTGGGGACACCATGTTTCAAAGTGCGGCAGACTGGCGATGGTGAGGTGCATGTTGTGCGCCGGAATACACAAAACAACAGATCACGAGTGTGACATTGTGGGATACAAGGCCACAAAGGGCCAGAATTGCACACATAACAACGACAAATGCACCAACTGCAAAGGAAACCACATTGCTAAGAGCAATTTGTGCCCCAAAACACAGAAGGCAATACAGATGGCAAAGGAGAAGAGGACTAATTGGAGAAAGACAGTCAGAGGAGGAAAGAACATTTCCCAAAGCCATGGAGTACCAAAGGAAAAGGAGGATGGGGCCCTGCCAATAGAGAAAGCAGAGAAAAAGACATGAGCAAGCCAAAAATCCGACAAAGGACAAGACAAAGAGGAGATCCAAGTTCGTGCACTGCAGCGGGGGTCAGAAAAGTCCATCCCTGAGACACAATGGTGAAAGTCCAACAGGCAATTTGTGGGAAGGTGAAGGATAGTACGTTCCTGGCGCTAGAAAAGGGTGTGGAAAGAGGGTCAGATTTGGTGGTAATGCAAGAGCCATATGGGGGAAAAGGAAAAGAGGAGAAGTAGGAAATTAGCCATCCGGCATTCAGACTGATAAGAGGGAAGAGAAACATGACCGCAGTGTGAGTGGACACGACAGTAGTGGTTGACGAATTATGGGACTTTGTAGGACGAGGTGACATACAGGCTTTTGATGTCACCAACAAAAGAGGAGTCAAGGTCAGAATCATCGATGCCTATGACCAAACACTCCAAGAGGATAATGACAGACCATCAGCCTTACCCGGGAGGCAGGCGCAATGGGATGAAATGATCACCAAGGGCAACGTGGTAGTCTGTGGGGATTTCAACGCTCACAGCCCATGGTGGAACAGCAGGTGCAGTCAAAGAAGGAGTGCTAGTTTTTTGGAAAACCTCATTCTAAAACACGACCTAGAAATGGCATGTCATTGAGAAGTATCAACCCGCTAAGCCTCGACCGCGTGCTTGAGTATCCAACTCACGTGCTATCTGCCGTCAAGTACAGCAGACAGACAATTTGTGGTGAAGAGACGCGTGAGGGCTTGCGCATACATAGTAGATCCCGCACTTCAGCTTCCGCGTTCATCCGAACATAGCAGCAGTTCTCCCAACTCTATGTCGCTCGAGGCCCATACATACCTGCGAGTGCCTTTACATGCCTATGGTTACATGATTCAATTTGCACAACGCTGTGAGTGGAAAAGATCTGCCTGGGGTGGAATAATGGATCGGACAGATTCCGTGGGCTACAGTAAGTATCAGTGCACAAGTATAGTAGAGTGATTTAGTGTGATGCCTTGCCGAAATCCGGCAACCACAATACACTCTAGACGATATTTTAAGTAGATATGTAAGAGACTCTTTAAATTCCAAAATAATCCCGATCAGTGTACCTTTAACCTAGTGTAACTCACTATACTCATGAATGCTCACTCTTTCCTTTTACCTCATGAACTTAAGCAGCATAATCTTCTCGGGCTATATTTATTCGACTTGGATATCTCTACAGTTAATTCCCGACTACGGCAAACAGACTTCCAGTGTTCTGAACTGCCGACATTACGTCTCTCAGTGGTCGCCCGTATAGTTGTAGCTGTGCTCTTTAACCTGTATGACCGCTCTAGCAACGCATCTATCAGGTGGCCCATACTCATCACCATCAATCCTATGCATCCTCAAGCGTTCATTTAAAGGCGTCTGAACTCTCCTCATCAGTGTTAGACTGTTAGTACCAAAAGGAAGTAAATAGTGATTACTTACGCAATATTTGAGGTTCCAGCAGTTCCCAAAGCGGTTTTCACCAGCCTGTACTCCCTTTGTTTCCCGATTGACAGTGCTAATAAGGAGATGTTGTCAACCCCGAGTACATTATGTAGCTCCCTAATGTTGGGATTCTATACGAGCTCACTCGAAACCCAGTGTTTATGCGCGGCTTAGGCGGTGCTTAGTGGCCGGAGGTCATTGCAGTAAGTAAATAGATAAAAATTGAGCACGGAAACAGAGGGAGCCTGGCACAGGGAGAGTATTGGCCTTCTTAAGGCGCAGCGCAGCGTGGAAAACGAAGATTGGGCGGGGACAATGGCTATCTCATGAGTTCTTAAGCTTAAATGAGAGCGATGCGGATGTAAGATGGAGGTGAAGGAAAAGGTGGTCTGTCGAGAGAGTGTAAGTGAAAGCGAAGCTTGATTAGGAGCGGAAGTTGATGTACCCCTTAACACCATCCTTAACTTCAGGTGGACTCGATGCACGCGTGCAATAGTAAGTGGCTGGCTCGTTCATGTCTTAGGGAGTTGCGGCGAGAAGTATTTCCGGGGCTTAACAAAGCTAGGTATCAATACTCAACTTCATTGAAGAAGGGAGACAATGGTAATTTTGAAAAAGTTCATTTTTAACTGAGCAAGCAGCTTCTTCAAAATTGGTTTTAGACTCATGAAATAAAGTGGTGTCGTCCCTTTGGGTAGCTGAATTGAGTGCCTAAAATTGGGTTGATTCCGGTACATGACTGAGCACATGGCAAAGATGACATAACCCCAGGCGCTAATAGCATCCGTTGCGTTTGGCCGTGCACTCAGTAACAAAACATGCCACCGAACGAATCAATCAATACCTAGCCGAATATCTCAAATTTACTGACGATCTGTGTACTGTCTACGGAATAAAATACCGGTTTTTGTGCAGGATAATCCTTTAGGGTACGATTATGTTGCGCTACATCTTCTCTATGGAGGATATTGTTAGCCTGTAGCACTTATATATTGGCCAACTCGCGAGCCAAACAGACAAAGCTGAAAAGACAAATTCAGGAACTTGTTAGGGACTTAAAGCCCACTTTAATTTCATTCCATTCCATTCATGGTTTGTGAAGCCAGAGTGTGAGTGGTGTTACTGTGTGTTGTGGTGCAGTGTAATGAAAACATTAATGAGAGTCATGTCAGGGTTAATGACGCCGGTCATTGTGATTTAATGTGACGCTAATAAGCACCGATTACTTTTCACTCCCCAACACAACTCTCACACCATACAAACAGAAGAGGTTCTCAAGCCCAGTAAATTGCTAATGCATCTGTATAAATTTTCACTACGATGCGGTTATCCTACACATACCCTCCACCAAAGGGTTATCCTGATTTATTCAGGTCAGAAGGGTTACGCTACATGATATAGTCCCGCGGAGGATATTTTGAATAAAACCATAAAATACAGACCATGTGGACAGCGTGTCCATGAATCCTCGACCGCTTTGGGCCGCTCCCAGAAGTTAGGTGTACTGTCTCAATTAATATTGTATACGAAATGAGATACCCCTGTAGTCGCAGTATATAAGCCTGGGATTAAGGAGATCCTTGACAGCATGGAATGAAAGGTCCTGAAATATGTTTTTGAAGCGTTTCCATCGTGAAACCCACACGTACTTTGAAAGCTGCTGAAAGCACCGCGTACTTTCCAGCATTCAGCTGCTTTCATGCTGCTTTCGCTGCGTTTTCCTTTCGCGGAGCTTTCAGGTCTGGGTTTTTTTCTACTTTTTGCGTCTTTCGCAGCGGTGGCCATTTCTCGGCGGATTGGGGACAGATTTCCTTTCACTCTGGATCTCATTTCGCGATTTCCCACCAGCGAGGCTTTCAGTGTTGCTCCGCCAATTTTACTCTAGATTCCATTTCACGATTTCCCGCCTGCGAAGCTTTCAGCGTCTCTCCCTCCTTTCTGCCCATTTTACTCTAGATCCCATTTCGCGATTTCCCGCCAGTGTAGCTTTCAGCATCTCTCCTCTTTTCTGCCTTTCTTCCCATTTCACTCTAGATCTCATTTCACATTTTCCCGCAGTCAAATACTCCAGCATTCCCATGCTCTTTTCTCTCTAAGACACTATGTATTGCATGATATGTACATTGACGACCTGTGGTCTCTATCTAATCCTCACAGGTTGCATCGCTCTGGTTGGGTGTATCCTGTAGTTTATCCTCGGGTTGAACTGCAGTCTATTTAGTAGAATCAATCACTTACATTTGAATCCACGTTGCTGTCATTACTGTTTTCGTCACTGTCCTCAGGCTCATCCTCGAGTTCATCTCCCAGCTCCTGGTCAACCATCTCCTCGTCTTCCTCGACTGCCTCGACTGCCTCCTCTTCCTCCTCTTCCTCGACTTCCCCCTCTTCCTCGTCTTCCTCGTCTTTCTCGTCTTCCTCGACTTCCTCCTCTTCCTCGTCTTCCTCGTCTTCCTCTTCGTTGTGCGGATAGAATGTGTTAAATATCTGCAAGTCAATCGTAGGATTCGCATAGTAGTGGGTTGTCCGCGGGATCCGGATAAGGTGGGCTAGTGACCATATTGACTCGATCGGAACCATCTCGAGATCGAGAGAGTTCTCGGAGAATGTTCTTTCTGTAAAACAAAGCAGCCCCGATATGGGCTCTGCGCTCTTTCCATGCATGGGGGCAAGGTACCGGACGAGCGCGCAGAGGATCCTGCGATCCTCTGGATCCCTGAACTTATATATTCGCACCATCTGCGCAACTCGATAACCTTGGAGATCATCTTCGGGGTCGACCGTTGAATCTCTGCGCACCCAAACCCAGTCGTTGACCGGCCTGCCATGGAAGGGCTGGTTCACCATGCATCGCACCTTGTGAAATGTGTATTCTTGTCCGCCGAATGGCTGGTACATTGGGGTCGGTACGGTAACAGACTTGAACTGTTGTCCTTTCCACCTGTTAAGCTCTTCGCTGGGAATATCTCTACGACCATAGAAGCTGGCCAAGAATCTCCTCAAGTATTCCGCGAGAGTGAAGTTATGGTCTAAGAGTGGTACCTGGCTCACGAAAAACGCACGTGTTGCTGGGTATTTGATGGTATGTCTTGGGGTGAGTTGGCTCTCATGCGGGAAGTGAACGGGGAGGTCCTCGGGGATAGGGAGATTTTGCTGGTTCAGCTTGTTGACCATGACCCTACCTTTGCGACAATACAGACCAAGCGCGTGTTGTACCTCGGGCGGGCACACATCTCGGTTCTCCCGTACGAGTTGCTGCAGGTTGAGCACACGGAGATTCAGTGAGTGTAGGCGGTCATTGTAATTAAGAATCTGTTTCTGGAATCCCGGCACGAAATTACAATTTCGCATTGCATCTTTGAGCATGACCTTGTGGCATTTCTCCGCGCAATCCGAGCTATGCGACGGGAGGTTCCCGATCGCCTGGATGGCCTCCTCAAAGTGCCAGAGCAGGTGAATCTTGACGAAGTCGAAGTCGCCACCATCGGCAATCACCTTGTTGTACGCTTCTTTCATGGCCTTCTGCTGAGCGCTTTTCCTTTCTCCCCTGCATTGGGCCGTGAGATATTCCCCGCGATCGAGCAGTTCCTGATCCTCCCGTCTAAACTCTGCGTCCATCGCATCCTTGATCTCAGCTTTCTGCTTCTGTGCTAGCGCTTTCGTGCTCTTCGTCTTACGGAACCTGAGAAAGACATGCTTATGGCGGTGGAAGTCCCGGAGGTAAGTCTGGAGGTTCCCGATGGTTATTTCGTCGTGTGAGCGGTACTGGGCGGTGAGCCAAAAAGAGACAAGATGTCTCGTGCATTGTATCGCATCCCGGAAGGGTTTTCTCTGGGATGGGCGCGGGTTGTTGAGTGCTGCCGCGATGGTGGGGTATATTATCTTGCCAATGTACCTGTAGTCCTTGCCCTGAAGTTGTGTGATTTGTCGGTACGGCCTGTTGAATTTACACTGGCTGGTATACCTGGGGATGGACCTCCAGACGGGATCGAAGTCTACCAGTCGCCCATGGAATTGCAAGAAAGCCTCAATCCATTCCATGAGGTGTCGGATCATCCCGAGGTACATCACGTGGAGTAGGTCGGGACGATGCAGCGCATAACCATCGACGAAAGGGTAGTCAAGGAAGACGCTCGGATACCGTCTCATGTTGTAATCCTTTTCGATGGCTTGGGCGACGGCCATCTTTGCACGACGTTCCTGGGGGGTATCCTCAGGAAGATCTGCGTATTCGTAATACTTTGCCGCGTGTTCTTCTTGATCCCGTGGGGTCATCTGGTGGGGTTTCTTATATTCGCCGAGTTCGCCGGTGGGCACGATACACTTGGGGCAACTGTTCGACATCGTCGCCATGAGGTTTGCATGCTCCACATGGTCTGCAACCCAGCTCGCAAGGATGGGCCAGCATCTGCGCATTTTCCCGTCCGCGCAATCCCATAGTTCAACGGTCCTGGTACCCTCCTGGAACTGGCGCAGAGGACTCAGCACTTCGTGCACTGTGTCGTGCAAAATTATCGAACGTGACTTCTTGATTGATATCTTATTGGACGATGTCCCCTGGAGCTTCGGCGGGATTGGAAGTAGCGCGACGATTACCTGTGCCTGCCACTTGGGACGGGTTCACATTGACGAGTGGATATTCCCGAGGGTCAAGTAAATAGGCCAACCTTTCTTATCCCCAGAAAAGTTTGTGAGGTGAGTTTTGTCAGAGCTGCAGATGTGAGGGACGATGGTGTCACCAGCAGGTATTCGGTCATGTATATCCCACCACCAGTCGGCTGAGTTCATCTCCGAGTATACCCTCAAACCCTTTGGAGTTGTCTCCTGGAATGGGGCGTATACCGTGTACTGCATGTAGCATCGCTGCTTCAGGAGGTACTTCACGCACTCGACGATATCGCGGAAGTAAAATGTGCGCTTCCCATGGGTGTCTCGGAGATTTTCCCCTGCCAGCGAGGCAATCGTTCCTCCATCTCGGAAAGGTTTTTGAACAAGGTTTGCCCAGATGTGTATGAGAATTGCTCGGGGTTCTTGCAGCCGCCTTCGTTGAAGTGACGCCGGATGTGGTTTTTGGAGGTGTGTGACTCGACAAACCGTCGGGCCTGGAGGAATTCTTCGGGAGTAATGAATGGCCGCCAGGGGTCTTGCTTGAGGCCGTGCCAGTGCTCGTAGTTCTCGACGTCTCCGTGTACTCGGCCGGCTGTTGGGTGGTATGTGGTTGTGTTTTCTTCGTCGTCGTCGATATCTCCCATGGGTGAAAGGGGCCGCGGAACGTATATCGTGGAGTTTTCCTCGCCACCATCCTCTTCGACTTCCTTATCTTCAGTCTCTTCTTCGCTCTCATCGCTGTCATTGCTAGAATGTTCAGTTGGAGGGTCATCATCGAATATGTTCGGACGCCATATCTCAGGGGGACGTGGCTTGCTACGACGACGGTTGGGCCAACGGTAGTGTCGTGGTGGAGGGTGTTCGTGTCCATGGCATTTCACAATGTGTCTCTCAAGGTATCCCGAGTTTGCGTATGACTGTCGCAATAACTGTAAGGGCATGCGAGACGGAAGCCGGTATGGGGAGGCATTCTTTGATCACGTCAGTATTTTCGCATCGATTTTTTTTTGTGAGGTAGGAAACCCCCGCGTACATGTGTTTGTCCTGTTCTCCTATCGGTGTCTACAGGCGGCGTACCCAAGAGAATTGCTCCAGGAATGCAGGAGCTTTTTCGTCGTATCCGAGGGCACCATTACTGGAATGAAGGAGTTGCCAGTGTTTTCGTCATATCCAAGGGTATTGCTACAGGAAAGTCATGGCTTTATTGACTCTCTTAGCTTCGTTGTCATGAAGATAGTTAAGCTTTTGCCATGATGGCTAGACAGCCAGAAACTCCCCTGGATAATCCTGCCCCTCTCCCAAGAGCCAATTCCGCTCCACCTCCCGACGAGCCAGCCAGGGCAGTCAATCACTTTTGCTGATCCGTGCGTTGTGGACACCATTGGCGATTATCCTTGCAAATAATCACGTGAGCGGGATGTTTTCTCTCGCGATGACATCACCGAGGTGTTTCACTTCAACCTCTAACTTCAAATTGCGATCATCTCCAGCTCAACCGGGTGAATTTCTCGTGGGTATCCATACCATGAGGCCGCAGGACATCTCGTTTGGAGTCCCCGGCGCAGGGCTTCAAGAGCATACAGCTTGCGCCTCGTTTGCATATGATCCGGCAGAGAAAGAATTATGGAATGTTGGTGCATCGCGCAGCTGCAGATATATGGAGTAGGAAGTCCCCTATTGGCGATGAAATCAAAGCAGCAGCCAGCAGTAAGGTGGGCGACTATAAATGAGCTCTGATCCCCTCGATTTCCTACATTTCCTCCATCCTCCTTAAGCTTCACCTGTCTAGTATCTTGATCACCTCATCTCCACGATAGCCTACACTCTCATACTCCGTCGACACCGTAGGTCCTTCATCTCTGCGATCGTCTCCCGGCATTCCCGCTTCCGTACCGCTCCCATACCGCTCCCGTACCGCTCCCGTAATGTCTATAATGGCAGCCACCTCAAGGGCCAAGAGAATGAAGAATCGCAATGTCGCCCGGCGTAACCTGTCTAAGCTACCTAAACCCTCGAAGGCGACCAACAACGGCAAGGACGACAAGGACGGCAAGGACAACGGCAAGGACAACTGCAAGGACAACGGCAAGGACGGCGGCAAGGACAACGGCAAGGACGGCGGCAAGGATGGCGGCAAGGACAACGGCAAGGACGGTGGCAAGGACGGCGGCAAGAACGGCGGCAAAGAAGTGGAGGTGGAGAAGGAACTCGAGAAAGAGCCCGACGAGGCGTCTGAGGATGGTGGATGGAGACCAAACGTCTCGAGGGACTTCATCTTGAAACGCCTGGTAGGTTGAGATCATCCCGGGGTTCGTACATACCGTCTAACAAGTAATAGGAGAGAGATCAGACCGCCGCTCCGAAAATGCAAGTGAGCCTCGCTTGGGCTATTTTGAGAACTCCCGAAGCCGACAAGGATGCCTGGGATGCAACCCGGACATACGCCGAGCAGATCTGGAGCGAATCCGGTATCACAGCCGCCACCCAAGGTGAAGATCGGTTCTGGACTATGTGCGACGACATCCTTGCAGAGCCCATCTGGGATGAGTGGCGGGTGGTATATGCCATTGGGAATAGAAACCATGATGGCACACTTGAGGCCGGGGGGTTGCTCAACGAGATGAACGGGGAGCACTACGTTTGGTATGCCATCCTGAGCATCATCAGGAACTGGTCCACCAAGCGCAAGGAACGGGAGGTCAGAAGGCACAAGAGGGTCCTTGAGGATCCCGAAACTCCGAGAGCGGCTACCAGGGCTCGAGTTTATCTCCCTATCACACCTATAGTCTCTCCCGTCCGCCCAGCAGATCCGGATAACGAGCTGCAAGCAGAGCTCTTTCAACTTGCCGAAGGCACACCGGCTGCTCCAAATGTAAACACCACCGTCGAGCGAATCATTCAGGGGGGGTGCGAGGTGTTTTACATTCCGCAATGCTACAAGATTTTTTTCGGGCGAGGAATCCGGATTGGAGTCCCCAGGGCATGGCACAAGGCGCGCGGTCATCTCACGGCGAAGGATATTCGTTGGGGTATTAGTCTACTCCCAATGCCTACGATGGAATCTCTGAAGAATGCTCTCCGCATCATGGGAGTCGACGCAGATGCCGACCTCTTCGGATGCCTTGGTCCGTACCGATGAGAACCCGCGGATATTCCCGAGCACGATGTAGTTGCGCTAGTTCGGCCCGAAACTATCCGTGCGTGGCTGCGGGTTACCTCCGGGGAAATGGTGGACTCGCCAGTTGTCCTTGTGTTGCAGCGTGAATCTCAGAGGTCGGGTTGGTTTGCCTAAGTCATTTGGGTTATCTTTGGATTATGAGCTTGTGACATCTTGTGGGTACAGTTTTCCTCGTGTTAGGTCCTCTAAGTTGGTTTGTCGGTCTTTCCTGACGTTGGATTTATTGAGTTTGTCTGCTGGGTCGAGTTTTTAGGTTTAGTCTGTGAGTTAGTCTGCTGGGTCGAGTTTTTAGGTTTAGTCTGTGAGTTAGTCTGCTGGGTCGAGCTTGAATTCTGTGAGTTAGTCTGCTGGTCTGTCCTTCATTCATTATCTTTCCTTGTGTTAAGTGTATTCTTAGCCTTGTTGTGCACACAGATTTAGGTTCAATGGATTACCGTGAGTTTCTCCTGAGAATATCCTCTCATATTTGAATTTGTTCGGGGATGTGCCAGTGCTCCCATATAACCCCGATACGCCCAACTCTGAGTATTTCCTCACTCCCATCCACCGTTACCACTGATTTCATGCCTCCTCGCAAGGTCAGATCTCGAGTTGTCACCGCCAGCGGTTCTCCAATCCCCAACAGTGGGCCCTGCACCCGGGGGAACGGCCGTCGCACCGAGAAGACCCCACCTCCGTCACAAGCTCCTCCCATGAAGAAACGAAAGATTGCATCCATACTCCCATCCCCTGATAAGAGCACTGATAATTGCTGCTCGGTCTCCCGATTTCTCGAATACGAGGAGGAATATCGCTCGGAAGATGAGGGAGGCAACGAGGTAGACGACGATGGCGATGCTGATGACGATGGATATGAGGAGTACGAAGAAGACCTGGTTAGGAGCCTCGAACGTCGCCTTGAACAGGCCAGGAAAAGGGCAACAAACGCAAAGACGAAAGGGTCTGCGAAGGGGATACCCTACATGCCATCTCAGGAGCTAACCCTGGCACTGACCAAAGGAGCATCTCAAGGAGAATCTCAAGAAGCATCTCAGGACGATCCAGCCCCCTGCAACACCAACAAGAATAAGAGAGAATGGAATGTCGGTTTACTCTACGATACTCAAGGATTTTACTAATTCTGTGCCCATCAGAAACGCAGATTTCATCCGCCAGAGTTCGATCCAGCTCCTGTTTCGAATGAATGGAAAGCAAGTAATACGTTCAAGGGCAAGGATATTTCCAGAGTTATTCCCCGGAAAGATACCTCCCCGATGCCATCGAAATCGAAGACGGTCCCCAATCTTAACAGCTTTGCAGCAGATGAACGGGTCTTAATCACGATGGCCAATAGGATTGCCCAGGCGCACATCATACTAAAGGAACCCCTCATGCCTTCCCCTCGAATCTGAGAGTTGATCCGTGAGTCATGGGAGAAGGCAATTGACTCAACAGGCCTTGAAGAGGTTGGTATCCAGCTGTGCAGTGGAGAATATTTGGACGCGAATTGCCCTGCGTACAAAGTGGTAAGTTGCTGGACGTTGAGTGCTCGCCTTGCTAACCGATCATTCCCCTAGATTCGCCAGGCGATTTCGAATGCCGTTGGAAATTACTGGAAGATGGTACAAACAAACCTGATGAAGGAGCACTACTTTGGGCTTGGGAAACTCGACGAAAAGTCAGTCAGATGCAAGGTCGTCAAGCTATTGGACAATAATAGGTACATATTTGAATCCGATGACCAGGAGGTAAGTTTTCTCTGCCCCAAGATGGACTAACTAGAGGAGTATATTGACTTGGAACAGAAACGGGAAAACCCGTACCTCACCAAGGTCATCGCGCGTTGTATGTTTGACCACTTCTTCTCGAAGGACGGCCCCAGCCGCACCGCCGATCCCTACCAAGACCTCCTAGAGAAGATGAACCCCACAATGATTTGCCTGAC
This sequence comes from Trichophaea hybrida, assembly GCA_015178995.1. Classification (NCBI taxonomy): domain Eukaryota; kingdom Fungi; phylum Ascomycota; class Pezizomycetes; order Pezizales; family Pyronemataceae; genus Trichophaea; species Trichophaea hybrida. Next base: position 114,945 of record WHVE01000370.1, on the reverse strand, counting down.
GGCATTTCTCATAAAGTGGAACCTGCAAGCCTGGCGCACCGGGAAGTGTGTGCCTCTTGCCCAGCTCAACAGTGATTCACTCCGTGAGTTTTTCTCAGCATCTCTGACATTCAGTGACGATAACACCACGATCACAGCCGGGTTCGAGTTTCACAAACAGCTTTGGGACAAGAACTATGAGTCCCATGAGGAAACCGCTGGGGCAGTCGACTACATGAGACATCCGATATGCGTCATCAAGGCGAGGCCTGAATTGCAGTCAATGGATATGTCCAGGGCTTCTGAGGCAAAGGTAGTAGTTTTTGGGGACAGGAAGGCAAGCGCAGCTGCGCTCAGAGCCAAGCTCGAGGTGGAGAAAAAGAAGCTCAACGAGGAACTCGAGGAGTCGGGTTATTCCAGCCCACTCACGGACCTTGATGATTGAAAAGTTAGATATCTTTAGATATGCTGTAATTGTATAATGCGACGAACCTCCAGTAGTGCATTTAGAATATACCCGTCTAGGAGCAACTCCTCCCGACGAACTGTCATTAGTACACGCAGAACCTTGAGATACTCCAGTGCATAGAGATCCTTGAGGTGGTCCTCCCGACGAACTATCATTAGTGCACACAGAACCTTCAGATATTCTAGTGCGTAGAGAACCTTGAGATAGTCTTCCCGACGAACTATCATTCGTGCACGCAGAACCTTGAGATGTTGTAGTGCATAGAGAACCTTGAGGTAGTCCTCCCGACAAACTGTCATTAGTGCACACAGAACCTTGAGGTATTCTAGTGTGTAGAGAATCTTAAAGTAATCCTCCAGACAAACTGTCATTAGTGCACGCCAAATCTTGAGCAACTCAAGCCGACCAACCTGCGTTCGTGCATACAGCATATACCCATAGCGTCATTGACTAGCCCCAAACCTAGAAATGGCCGTACGTGCAAGCCGGTGGGAAAGCCTGAAGGCCTGAAAGCATGAAAGCATGAAAGCATGAAAGCATGAAAGCCCAGCAGAATCTGGCGAAAATCGTGGGAATGGGAAAGCCCATCTCAAAGAAAGCCGGAAATCGCAGAGATACGAAAGCCCATCCCAAGGAAAGCTGGAAATCACGGCGATGCGAAAGTGTATCTGCGCGAAAGCCGGAAAGGGCTGCGATGCGAAAGTGTATCTGCGCGAAAGCCAGAAAGGGCTACGATGCGAAAGACGATCTCGAAGGAAAGCTAGACAGGATGGTGGTGAGAAAGTGTATCTGCGCGAAACCTGGAAATCGTGGCGATGGGAAAGTCTATCTGCGTGAAAGGAAAAACGCAGCGAAAGCCACCTGAAAGCCTGAAAGTTCGCCCTACTTTCAAAGTTGGGTCTCGTCTGGGTATTCGCAGATTCGCTTTCGCGCCGGTGAAAGCTGGAAAGAGCCTGAAAGCGATGCGAACAATTTTCCGATGTCGGGAAATCTGGGGAATCTATAAGTGATATCGTCATGATGCAAATGGGGTTGTATCATCCCTTTCTGACTAGGCACATGATGAATTTCTGGCAACCACATTAACTTCTGAAGATGGACGATTATTCTTGGGAAATAATGACACCAGCTGTGGACACTACCCACCCGGTCGTTAAAACATGCATTCCGGTGTGATGTGCATGAGTATCCAGTGGAATCTTGTGCCAGAGTATATGGTTTGCGCACTCTGCAACTGGGTACCACCTCCTGCGGTACTTGACTAGAGTCAGGCGGTGTTAAATAGTGCCGTTTTTCCATTGACAGAGCATCTCGCATCAACCCCTTGGTAATTTTAGCTATGTTCTATTCAGAAATTTTTAGAATAAATTTGCAGGGCTATTTCCCCGGATCAACATCATGATATACCGGGTATTCTGTTTGTCACCCAATTTACCTTTTAGGGCAAGTATCTTTCACCGATCGAGTGAGAATAAGTAGGAGCACAGGTTTCTATCAAGAGCTATAGATGGTTCAGCTTGACTGAGGGCTAGTGGACGCGATGGGGTGGCGGGAGCCGACAGAAACGACCCAAAGAAAGCCTAAAACCCGACAGACGGCTAGCCAAGGCGAGGAGAGGAAAGCCGAGGCTGACCAAGAGCTAACGGATGCGATGGCGGCCAACCTTGAGTTTGAGTTAAAAGTTAGAGTTTGAATTTGAGCTTGAGCCAGGGCTGGGAAGGGAGCTCGCATCCGAACAGAGGAAGTCTGGAGCGAAGGAAAGAGTATATAGGGAGGGAGCGGAGTGGCAATGGCCAGCCAAGCAGCGGCTTTAGCATCAACCCACCCACCCGCACCATTGTTTAGTTTTTATTGGTTCAGACTCTACACCCAATGACAGGCTTTCGGCCCAGACTGGGAGAGCCGAGGAGGAGTGGCAGCTGCACTGGCGGCCTCCGCCCCCCCGAAGCGGTAACCTCACTACAATTTCGTTTTCTATGTCGTTTTCAAATTTGTGTTCGAAGATTTTGCGAATGATTCTGTATGCATAGAATAACACTCAGAGAGGAGAGCAAGCCCACTGGATTGGTTCTATTGGTACCGACTCTACACCCAGTGAAAGGCTTTCGGACCGGAACGGGAGAGCCTAGGAGGAGTTGCAGCCGCCCCAGCGGCCTCCACTCCCCCGAAGCGGGAACCTTGTTTTCACTTCATTTTCAGTTTCGTTTTCCCTGACTTTCGTGCATGTTCTTGATTGTTCAAGCGATTCTTTATATGACTACCAATGGAGATGGTAGTCGGAGGGATGAGCGAGCCAACTAGACAGTATTTATAATTTTTCATTGACTCCGCGAACAAACTAGTCAGTTCACGCAGGTGGGGTACGGACTCCGTGAACGACCCGTCCGTTCACGGAAGGTGGGCCTCCGTGAACTGACTAGGTACTCCGTGGAGGAACCGCCTCTGTGAATGGACTAGAACAATGCTTATTAATTGGATAAAGATTAAACATCCATCAATGTCGATTCAATTCTCACCAAGAACGTACAAGGACCCTGGCGAGACTTGCCCCCACGACATCTGTACGGCAAAAAGAGATGTCCAGGCCCTTGTCAAGTCTCATCACACCTTGTCTCAACACTAGTCTCAATTTCTATCTTCCGTCTAGCCGAGTCATGTCTCGGCGGAAATATTGAATTGGCTACTGTCAGAGGCCATGCCAGTGTCGACCAACAAAAGATCCGGGACGACGGACTCACTCCGGAAGTGCTGGATGCGGCCGCAAAAAGCCTTGCAAAACCCACAACTTTCTTGAGCTACACTCGAGTTTGGTGCTGCAGCTGGTTGAGCCACAAAACTATGAGAATCTAGGTTGTTGACGCAAAATATCCGTAAGGAATCACCGCCCTGGAATGGATACTTCCAACTATCATCATCATCATGATATCCATTCTTGAAGTACCCGTGATATTGTTCCACCCATCGAACGCAATGGCGGTATGATTTTGACTTGTCTGTTGGATATTCCTTAAACTTGAATTGAAGATCAATGTTCTGTTTCTTGCGCTGGTTCAAACCCATAGGTTGTTGTAGTGGTGCTGGTGGTTATGACGGTGATGCACAATAATTGGATCCAACTGGTCGTAGTTGTGATGGACCTGCATTTTGAACAATGTATCAGAATGAGGTAAGTTTGAGGATTGGTGATTGAGGGATAATTGGAGGCAAACCATGTGTGATATAGGGGAATGTCTCTAAGGATCATATACAGTGTTGAGCTGCATTGACGTACACCCTACATCCACCTCCCTCCCATAAAAAACTTCCCGCCTGGGAGAACAAAGGAAAGGAGGGGGCTAGCCCCCGTAGTGTAGTGGTATCATGCTGATGATTGTATGAGAATCTGTATCACTATGCTGCTATGCTATGGGTTCGAATCCCAGTGCCTGCTCCACCTAACCTCAACACGCCTTCTGCGCTTTCGAACGAACATGCTGGTCAATCTTACAAATCCTAGTAAGGGGGTGGGGTGGAACAGACAGGGGATTGGCCGGTTGGGGTATTCCGCTGCTATGACATCAATGAGAACCTGCATGGGTGGTAGGATGGGTAGGTGGTATGGTGAGGGGGCGGAAAAATGGAGGGAAGGAGAAAGGGAGGGTACAACTTGGACGCAAGGAGGGCTTGGCGGACACAACGGGCTCACCGCGGAGTGCCGGGGAAAAATGATATTATCTGTCATACTCTAATTAGAGTGAATACAGTATGAATAAAACAAAAAAACAAAGGAAAGGAAGAAAAAACAGGATGTCGCTAGCCCGCTTGGGAGGGGATTCTCCCTCTACCCGTCACTCCCTCGGAGTCTTACACTTCTTCTCGTCGGTACATGACTCTCCGCTTTGAGTTCTCGGGGTTGCCTGGCTGGCATTGGTAGGAGGCCTTTCGGGAGAAGTTTATTGAGCTCACCGTTATCCAGTCTCGCTGCATACTCCCGCATTAGCTTTCTCCCCCCAAACCACGTTTGTTGCGTCAGCGGCTCCCACGTATTCTCCGTGTCCACATAACCCTCCCACTTGACTTGAAACTGTGCCCAGTGTTCCTAAGCGGCCAGGCCGGCCTTAGCGGCGGCTTTTAAATGAGGGCCGGGCCGGGCCTGCAGGCGTTTCCGGCCGGGCCTGCAGGCTTTTTCTTGGCGGCCGACCTGCAGGCCTTATTTGCTACCTTATAAGTTCAGTAGAACATGAATAAACAATATATTTTGTTTAATTGACACCCATTGCTGCTGCGTAAAGTCTTAAACTCACAAAGCCACCAAAGTAAACTCAGCCATGGTCCATCATAAGTTCATAACCCTGCCATCGGCCCACCATTGTAGTCCAAGACTCCAAATATCCACCTCTCCAGTCCTCATCCATTCCTTCCATTTTTCCAGCGCAATCTGTAAGTCCTCTACCTGCCGGATCTCTTTCATCTCAATTAATCCTACCCTCTCCCAGGACTTTAAATATTCGACTGTAGATGCAGGCATTTCATATATCTGCAAGTTCATTAAGTCACGTGCAGGCCAGGCGGCCGGCCGGGCCGCTTAGGAACACTGACTGTGCCTTGCCACTCTCGGGGTCAATTTTCCACTGTCGGATGGCTTCGACTGCATATTCAGCGTCGAGGAGATCATTTGACGTCCAACAAGGGTCCATATCGGACGCTTGTTCAATGATCTCAACCGTCCCGTCCGACGGCCGGGGACGGCAGTACCGTCCGAGTCTTGCCAGGACGGACGGGACGGCGCCAAGACCGTCCGTCCCGTCCTAGCTTATGAATGACGGCTGGACGGCCGTTGTCTGCCGATGACGGTGTTTTCGTCGTCCCCGGCCGACATCCACCGTCCCCGGTCGTCATTGGGCGGTTACAGAATATACAAAATATATTTAGATGATTTACAATCATGATTGATAATCAAGTCCTTGACAAGAGTTACAAATTGTTGAACCGACTCTCGGTGAAGCGCTTGATTGATTGTCTAAGTCTAAGATGACACGTAGATAAATACACTAGAGATTGTCAACCCTAACCCAAGGCACGTGATGACGTACTCTAAGAACCGTTCCAACACAAATGGATGTTTCGATGAGATTATGTTTTATGTACACTGAGAAATCAACATCCATGGATATCGGTAGTTGACGGCCGGGGACGGTGAAAACTCCGTCATCGGCCGTCCTAACCGTCCGTCACCGTCCTGCTCCAAAAAGACGGCGCCGTTTCCGTCCTGCCCTGGGACGGACGGCGTTTCGCCGTCCCGGCCCCGTCCTAGGTCAGGACGGACGGACGGGACGGTTGAGAACACTGCGCTTGTTTGACGTCATTGAACCTCCTCGATGAGTTCTGCCTCTGAATGACATCGAGAGCCTCCGTGCTAAACCCTGAGCAGCGACATCAGTCAACTAGCGTCAACACCTAATTGGTAATATAAAGTACAACGGTAGTAAAGTAACCCCACAAACACCGTTGACCACCGCATCATTAATCCCTATACCCGTAATCATCAAACCTGATCATTGACGCCAACCCTGCTACATATTCGACATTGCTCCGTATTCAGCAAGTTGGAACCCTTCCTCAGTCCATTTACCATCGGCTCCCACTTCTCCAAACACAATCTTTCGCGATCCAATGAAGACCACCGAATAGGCACGGAAGTTCTTACGCCTGACAGTTTGCTTCAACTCGTAACTGTTGATGCAATCATTGATTTGAGGGCAGATCGTTTCGGCAAACTCTCCAATTGTGCCCTCTCCGTATTTCTTGCGCTTGTTGAACCTTAGCTGCAAAGTTTCGCGGAGAGATTTCACATGAAGCTCCTCTGCCCTTTCGAGGATTTTTCTGCGTTTGAGTTCCAGGTGATTCAAGGGGATATTTTTTAGCTCAAGCAACACGCATACTTTCTCAGATTCAATCAAGATACCGATGAAGCCAGCGCGTGAAGCCAACGGTTTTGTCACCTTAAATTCCATCTCCGGCTTGATCCCAGCATTTTGTAGGAGTGTACCACACAATCGATCTCGGTAATCGGCTTCGTTTAGATCGAAATCGCTGACTTGACGAAGAGATGTCTCCATGACCTTCTGGTATTCTCGAAGAACACCATCCACAGCGCCCTCATTCGCCAGTGCAAACAATGCAACCTGTATATCGTTTGAATTGACTTTAAACAGAGTCAACATATCTTTGCCAATACGAGATGCAGCGATATGATTCGGAATAACCAATAGCTTCGAGGGGTTGCACCGATCGAATGTCAATCCTCCCTGATAAATCACAAATGCATGCCACGCCGCCTCTAGGGTGTCGGGTTCGCCAATCGTATTGACCTTTAGATCGGTCATGCTGAAATGATCCAGCAAGGTCGTATAAGGTATCCTCTGAAATTCGTTGTTGTTATCCACTTGCAGCGCCTGTTGCATGAAAGCTACTGCATGAAAACTGTCGGCACCAAGACTCAACACTCTCTCATTAATTTCAGAGTTTGGGGGATTATCGATTGTGAACCGACCATCCTTTGCGATAGCCTATTCCCAGCAGTCAGCTAAGTTACTTAGAAAGACAGGAAAAAATTGACGCAGCCAGTTTCTTGAGAAGCCCAGGCTGGCCTGATTTGGAAAACTCTACATAGTAGTTGTATGGTCTGGTGGCCAACCACCGCTAAACACTGGGCATGAGAACTTACATTGAGGTACTCAATAATGGTGGACGTATTGAAGACAGTTTCAACACATCTATCGGGGCAGAAGTGATATCCATTTGCATAAAATGTTAACTGACGAAGAATATGTTTCTTTTGTTCATCATGATTTTTGCAGATCATCTCGACAGCGTTTGAGACATCCTGGGACGTCAAACCACAAAGGCCTGAGAAGCGATGATCGAAAGAGAGATTTTCGACAATGTTATATGAGCTGAAATTTTGTGTACGAAGGGGCATGATCCCAGTCATGTAAACCAGACCAATACCATATGCACACGACCCCATGGACGACTTAATGGCCTGGAAGAACGGAGCGTATGCATTGCTGAGTGGGGACTCGCGCCACGCTTTCGCGCTATCATTGAGAAAATACTGCGTAGAAGCGGCATCGTATTCGTCGATCGTAAGGAATATCTGCATATTCAGTCAGAATGAGACTACTTAGGGTGAAACAACTCGCCGGCAATGACATACTCCACGCACGTCATAGAAAATGTTCTGATGATCAGCTTTACTTTGAATCCTTGTAATCTCTGTGTCAACTGCCCGGACGACCCAATAAAGGTTAAGTGCCGCCTCGTCTCGGTTGCCGAAGTCACAGCACTCTAACTTCAACTTCAGACCAGAGGCCTCGTAGAACTGCACGAAATCCTGAAGAGTCGAGTTGATGTAGTCGTTAAGATTCTCCACAGATTTTTCCGACGTACCGCCCAACGAAGCAAGGGAAAAATCGAAACCTAAAATAAGATATCGACCATATTCGATGTCGCCTTGATTTACAACTCTATCGACGTCGAGTCCTTTGAAAAGTTGATTATATTTGCCCTTGAATTGAACTCCATGAAACTTTTCCATCATGCTCAGCGTCAGAGATTTGCCGAAACGCCGGGGTCGACAGAAGAGCTTCACAGGCGAGCTTGTCTCGGAGAGTAACGGTATATACCTTGTTTTATCGAAAAAGGAGAACCCCTGTTTTCGAAGATGCTGAAAATTATATGCGCCTTGCGGAAACCGTTCAATCTTTTCAATCACCAATCGAGAGGAATCGTTCTGCGTCGTGCCATCCAGATGCGACGATGTCGGAGATCCGGTAATTGTAGTGAACGAGCGGGTACTTAGTATCGCATTAAGAAATCCAATCCTGAGCGTTGCCGGTAGGCCAGGGCAATCAAGACCGTTGCGTCGTAGAAGTCTTGCGATAGCGGACATCGCGGGGTGGTGTTAACGTTGATGGTGGAGGGTAGTGTCGATGTGATGGTGGGAGGAACTTTTTTTAGGCTGTGGCCAGCTAACTTGCTTTGTCTTCACCACATCTCAATCGCCGTGAAGTACGTGATCGTTGTTGCAATATTGAGGGGAGAACCGTGTGAATAGATCAAGATACGAAGTGTAAAGAGAAAGAGAAGGAAAAAGACTTGAAATATATAATACAGGAGAGTGGTGTGTAGTCGGCTTCATCATTGATTACATCATCGGTTACATCATCGGTCAGGTTTATTTATGCAACAATCATAAGGGTAAGGGATGCGAGTCCTGAAGGCACTGAAATCCCAATTAAAGGAAGCCTGCTTGGTGCTACAAATATTTAAGTTACAGTGCGGTGGAAAATATCAATGTCAAGGGTTCGCAAGATCTTGCACTCTTCGCCGAAATTTTCGATTATCATTGTTCATCGATCATACTTGTCATCAATCAAAAGCGATACATTGGTGGCTATTGGAGTGTTTGATAGATGCAAATTGAGGCAAACGTCAAACGTAGACGGCATATTATTTGCTGTTATATCTAACTCGTAAGCGTTTCTTATGACGGTTATGTGTAATCGAGAAGGTGCGATTAACTTGTCGGGTGCATCCCCATTCGGTTGTCGTCATTTGGTAAACTGCCATCGTTGCTTGGCATGCCACCTCATGATAACCGTACTTCCAACCACCCCATCCCTGCAAATCCACGTGCAACAACCAAAAAATCTCTTCTCGGTAATGCCGCATTTAGTCAACGATCGTTTGGAGTCCTAAGCTATAGCAGCAGCTTGTGTCGATTTACTAGCACGTGTAGAGGATACAGAACTCCCTGTCTTTTATTCTCCACACCTACGTTTTTGGAAAGGGTTGGTTAACATGCTGAGGTGTGTGGAACGTAAATTAGGGATATCCTTGATGTATGCATTGTATCTAATCGCTTCGGAACAAGCGAGTACGGAGCATGATAAATAGCCTATATATAGCACCTCCGGTGAGGGTTTTTGTTTTAATCATAGTGCATGCATTCAACCGTAGTCTCCGATGAGGGGTTATGGCCAGGTCGATGTGATTATATAGGAGCGCCACCGTCAAAGCTGCTTGAAGAATACTAATACTGTACGCGTGTTATTCCCTACCTAACTAGCGATTCACAGAGACTCAACCCAGCCACGGAAAGCAACATAAAGATACACGATTCCAGCAGTCGACCCCCACTTTCGCATTGCACAATGTTTACGATTTCTGGCCGATCTGATCTGGAAGGACACGGGCTTGTAAAATTCTCCAACACCTCGTTCTTCACGAACCATGCCGCTCCAATCGAGCATCCCAGTGACACCGTTCAAAGCGATCTGATCACATTCCTTGCAGTCGTGCAGAAATACAATATTGATTTCCTGCCGATCACGTGGCTGCCCGAGCTTGGAACAGTTGGTGAGGGTGGATGCGGCTCAGTAAGCCAGTCAGTTGCCGGCACCGGCTTGAACTTTGTGTTCAAGCGATTCCATGGCGCCGGAGATTCTTAAAACTACTACGCACCGATATTATCAGAGGTGATGATTTTGAGCCAGCTTCCAATTCGCGATCACCCCAATATTGTTGACCTCGAGGGTATTTGCTGGGAGGTTCGGGCAACAACTAAGGAAGCGGTACCCGTGCTAGTGTATGAAAGGGCAGCGTGGGTTCTGAAACAATTCATGAATGTGGGAGAGGGTACTAACATGTCAATGAAAGATAGGCTCAGGGTTTGTGCGGATATTGGGAAGGCTATTATGGTTCTTCACACCTATGGTTGGTCATTTCAAAGAATTCTTCTGCTCGTGGTTTAATTCAAGTATACAGATGTGGTTCATGGAGATATTAAACCCCAGAACATACTCGTTTTCAAAACTGCAGCCGGCCAAACCGCCATCAAGGTCGCTGATTTTGGCTATTCCACACTCGCCGCAAAAGGGACCGGGTCGGTTTTGTTGCCAAAGTCGAGGCCGTGGAATGCACCAGAGCACGAGTACAAAGGGTTCCAAGTAAGTAGAGCTAAAAGAATGGACGTTTATTCATTTGGCATGCTCGGCTTTTGGTCGTTATTTGGGACCAGACTATCGGAAAATATCCAAACTAGGATGGAAGGCATGACAAACCTAGGCGAGGTTTCTTTGATATTCTATCCCCGTTTTGTCCACCGACGACACTCGAGACCCTAAAATACGACGATACGTTGCAGGGAATTGCAGAAAAGCTTGTCCACTCCATACCGGACTTGAGCGCCTTGGAAAGAGCTGGTTTAATCGAATTTTTCTGTTTGACTCTTACCCGAAATCCCGAAAATCGGACGTTGGATATTGGAAAACTGTTGGCTATTCTTTGTGAAGAACGGTGGGTGTCGATTGCACAGCGCAAGACTTCCACTAATGGCGTAAGGTTGAGATGCAAACTCCAATTGTGAGGCCCTCAATTGTCACGAATGACCTGTTGACGCATCCAAATTTCCGGGTAAGAGCCGCATTATATCCTCGCGGACACTGTGGCTAAGTAGCCGAAGATCTTGCTAGTTTCATCAGAACCGACTATTTGGTACAGAAACAAATCACAGACAGCCTCATAACCGAGCGTCGCGAAAGGGAACTTGATCTAGATAATGGAAGACATGGAATTTGAAGCAGACCAATGCTGTCACGGTTGTGCTGAGTAACGATCGATGGTGGAGTGTTGATCGGTGAGTAATACAAAAGATAATGCACGACAAGAATGAAATCAGGTTTTGAAGGGAGGATCAACACGATGAGATTGAAATCTGGTTTCCGATGGAGGCTAAAGCACAATGTGAATGAAATCAGATTTCGATCGGAGGCTAAAGTACAACAAGATTGAAATCTGGTTTCGAATCAGGTTTCACAGGAAATATAAGAAGTGTGCAAAAGTGGTATACTAAGAAAGAGGGAGTCAGGATCTATTATGGAACGAGTAGATTATAGAGGAAATCACTGAATATACACCAGGCATTCGGTGGAAAATAAGTTTCCTTCTTCACTCGTTCTCTCGTCTACAAAACAATCAAGTAGCTTCGCCTTTCGCTTCTTTCACACTCAGTGATTGAAGATCGAGTCTCTGGGGTACAGTCTTGTTCCTTTAGCTACAGGCTGTTTTGGACTCATTAGCCTTCTGGCATTCGGTTTTTATCAATGATTCCAGTAGTCCGGGTGTGGACTAGTCTGGACTGATCCAGTCCAGTCTAGTCCGGTCTAGTCCGAGTAATTTTTGGACCGGGATCGGACCGGTCCAAAATTCTGGCAGACTGGTCCGGGCTTGGTCCGGACCAGTCCACTTCGGGCAAATCAGTACAAGTCTTCGGGAGTCATGAATTCACTGAGCCACTGAATAGAGGTACAAATGGAGACTCATACATGCACACTAATACATGTAGACTCATTCAGGCAATCTCATACATTGTTGTTCACTCACCACCCGCCACCCACCACTTGTTACTCGAAAGCCTCGAATGAGGTCACCGACACACTGGAAGTCGGCAAATTGACTCACATCCCCCAGACTCATACTCGGAGACTCATGAATGAGTTTTCCCTTCCCACCGACTCCACCACTGCTATTTCCAATTGTAGCCTTCCATTGGCGTCAATTGACTTCAACTAAGCTTTTCACTCTAATAGGCTTCTTCGGTTTTACATTGGTACACCCCGCCACTCTGAACCTCACTCTACCGTGGGACTGTCATATTTCAGTGTATATAAGGCCCAGCTTCTTCCTGTCAATAAATCATCAAACTTGAACATTGTTCTACAATTCTATACCTATCATCAATCGACCAGAAGTAGCCTCCTTGTATTGGTCCAGACCAAGCCCATCCAGTCCAAGACTGCCAGTCTGTAGTCCCGTTCATTCCGACCTTCCTGTTGGATTGGACTGGACCGAACCCCACCCCAGACCGGAATCGTTTGGACTGGTGGAATCATTGGTTTTTATAACCCCTAGAACCCCTAACCCTTAATCCTTGACTCCTGAGCCCGGAACCTTTTTCAGAAGCACAAGTCTACAATCGATTGTACCAGTTATTGATTCTCAGTTCATATGAGACACCCTTACCCATCAGGCTGCTATTATTATCACTGCACCTGCAATGCTTTCTTTGTTGTTTCCAAATCTGCAAGCAATTTGTTAAACAGATTGACTATCTATTCCTATTGGAGACTCATCTCTTCACTGTGCCTGTGGAATATTCAAAGACCCATAAACCAAGATATGTTTGGCAACCAGTGCTATTTCTGCATCAAAATATACAAGAGCAAGACAGTTCAGCCCTCACCATAGTTACCGATTCAAATCACCAAACATATACAAGCACTTGCCTTTCAGATTCTGAAACCACCTCCTTGGTTGACTCCCATGTACATATTGATCTTTAAAGCACTCAAAAGCCCCTCCATGTGTTTACAATATAAATTTCATGGTAAGTATTGTTCCTGGCAACTGTGTAGGATTTCTAACACTTTTTGATGCCACTGCAAGTACTGGGACTTCTGCTATTTAGTTGACAACCTAAACAATATTTTAATCAAAGATATTTTAGAGGACTTGCCACCAGATGATCATGTGCAGGAACCTGAATCCTGTTATTGGTGTGATATTCCCTGCGGTAACAACTGCAGGATAAACTGCTAAGCCAACAGCAAGTGGGAAGATATTTGCGATAATTGTGTTGGAATAGTATAAACCCTTTCAAGGCTTGCATTCAATATCAACTGCTAACAACCTCAATTACTATTTGAATACTGCAAAGATAGACAGCAACTCCTTTGCCCCAGCAGCTCTATAAATGGAGCTTTCAAGAATAAATCAAGCAATAATTGAAAGACAAATACTGGTGGACAACACCACATCAGGAAAATGCAAAATCACCCTGGAGTAGTCGTGTTAACTCCGGGACGCTTCCGGAGGCTCCTGGACACTCCCGTACACTCCTGGGCACTTCCGGAATATGGGAAGGTACTCCAGGAGCCGCCAGACGATATGGTAAACTTTGGGACCGTCACGGAGCTCTCAGCCAATCTCCATGTGATAATGGGAGCTTGGGCAGGTATTCCAGGAGCATCCAGAAGATATTTGAGTAGTTTTGGACTATCATGCAGCTCTAGCCAAGTTGTTGTGAAAGCTTGAGAGTTTTGTTCTCTATTTCACAAGATGTCGGCACACCTGACATGAGTTTCAGAAGTCCAAAAATTGGTGCTAGCATGTTCAATACATCCGAAATAGTAGGTTGGTTATGGCTTCTGAGATTCCCGGTGCACCAGAGATACTCCGCTCTCCTGAGTATCTGGAAAGTTATGATGTCCTTGGGGCTCCGGAGATGTCCGGCACTCCTGAGATGCTCCAGACTTATGAGATCCCTGGTGCTTCTGAGATCCATGGCACTCATGAGATCTCAGGTGCTCCTGAGGTGCTCAATGCTTCTGAGATTCCAGGTGCTCCTGAGATCCTGGCTGGTCCTGAGATGCTCAAGATCCCAGGTGCACCTCAGATGTTCAATACTCTTGAGTAGTGTTTGCAACAAACCGAGCAGGGATTGGATTCAAGTTTGATCTGAGATTTGCTGCTGGTTCACCTCACAGCAGTTCGCGAACCATTGAATTTCGAACGAAAAGACGTAAGCGAGTTCTTGTCCGATTGGCTTGAATTTTTTTTTATCTTGTAGCGCATGAAGTTACCTACAAGATAAAAAATTTTTCAAGCCGATCAAACCAGAACTCGCATACTTATTTTCATTCGAAATTCGGGCGAGAATTTGGTGGGGTGTGAGCGAAAATCTTGGCAAGGATTCAGTTCGAACGAATCAAACCAGTTTGGCAATTCTCACGAACTGCTGCAGTTCATTGCCAATACTACTCATAAGATCCAGGGTGCTCCTGAGATGCTCAATAGTCTTCAGATCCTAGGTGCTCCTGAGATGCCCAATGCTCTTGAGATCCCAGGTGCTCCGGAGATGCTCAATGCTCTTGAGATCTCAGGTGCTCCGGAGATGCTCAATGCTCTTGAGATCTCAGGTGCTCCGGAGATGCTCAATGCTCTTGAGATCTCAGGTGCTCCGGAGATGCACAATGCTCTCGAGATCTCAGGTGCCCCAGAGATGCTCAATGCTCTTGAGATCTCAGGTGCTCCGCAGATGCTCAATGCTCTTGAGATCTCAGGTGCTCCGGAGATGCGCAATGCTCTTGAGATCTCAGGTGCTCCGGAGATGCACAATGCTCTTGAGATCTCAGGTGGTCCGGAGATGCTCAATGCTCTTGATATCTCAGGTGCTCCGCAGATGCTCAATGCTCATGGGAGCTCAGGTGCTCCTGTGATGTTCAATGCTCTTGAGATCTCACGTGCTTCTGAGATGCTCAATGCGTTTGTGATCTCAGACTCACCTGAGATGCTCAACTGTTGTGAGATCCCAGGTGCTTCTGAGATGCTCAACGGTTGTAAAATGCTCATGAGATGCTCGGTGCTTCTGGCATGTCCAGCCCTCAGTGGAATTCACGCATATATGTTTGCACAGACTTTGATGAATGTGAAACCGTTATTCTATCGATATCTATGATATATACGGTGTTGGACAAACACAAGGAAGATGAGAGACATCTTTCAAGCTGGCACGGAGAGAGATAATGTAATGATGGGCAAGCAGACACGGAGAAGCCATGTGGAGAACTTAAGATAGCTACGGAGAAGACGCTGCATATACGGTGCATGGCAGCAAATACATGATAGGTAGTCATATGGGTGAGTCAGTAGCTGCAGCGGGCAGAACAGAGCGAGGGCCAGGTGATGTGCGAGTGTAAATGATGTATGAAGGGAGAGTTGGTAGCTGCACCTGGCTGGAGAGAGCGAGGGCAAGACGGATTGCGAGTGTAATTCATGCATGACCTGGCTTGGGTGATGTTATCCCACAATTGCAAACCTGTATACAGGAGGTAACTTGGATAGAGTGCAGTCTCCCTGTGCAGCGTGCTGCAGAGACAACTACCATACAGTATGCGAAAGAGATCGATCGAGTGAGTATAGATGCGAGCTGACTGGGCTGGCAATCCGCAGAGGAGACAATTAACTCTGGTAAAGCTGAATGCGACTGGATGGACAGATGCAGATGATGGATGAAAGCTGGAGAGCTGCTGAGAGACTACAGATGGAAGAAAGATCTGAGAGCTAAGATTCGTATGTGAAAAAGTAGATCTTGGACAGGTAAGTTGCACCCGTCAACTCGTTTAATCTGCTTGGCAAGCCATATCTTCTAACCCAAACTCGCAGGTGGAATCCAAATCGGAGGAGCAATCTCGGCCAACCAAGCCTTTCAAGGCCTAGTCCATAGACAATTAAACAGATTAGACGAGAATACGAATGCAACTTACCGCATCCTGTCATAGTTTCTTGCATACAAATCCAAACTCTCAGGTCCATCTCTGCCTCTCTGCTGCTCTCAAACTCTCCTTCTTCCCTTCTTATCCCCTCTCTCAACCTCATCCCATCCTGGTTTTGAAGAGTTAAGTTCCCCCCCAGAGCATGGCCAGTCTTCAGGTGGTTAACATCATGAGCCAGCTATCATCTGTTCCAGCTCGATCTACCACTCTCATACACCATGGAACACCTATCTGTAGCCGGCTTCAGAAACCAACTGCTCTCCTGGCAATGGTAATTTCGCCACATGGCTTTGCGATCATGGGATAACATCTCTCGAGCTATAGGTCTTGCACCAATTGTACTCCCACTCCGTCACGCCCTCACTCACCTGGCCTCGCTTTGTACAGGCGATGGCAGCTATCCACTCTTTCTCTCCCGAACGAACACCATATGTGCAGTCAAGCACGATGTGTATATCCTCTGCCCTCTACCCATGTGAAGTTCTCCACTTGGCTTTGTGATACTTTATTAACATCTCCCAAGCCAGATCTCACACCAATTATTCGTGTTGTGTAATACCCTCACTTACCGCAACTGCTTCAGAGTCCGTCACTTTCACACTCACTTGTGCTCGGCCACCATAATCCCACTCTATGTCCATCTCGTCCATCTCTCTTTCGACTATCTCCAAGACCACTCGAAATCTATCATGTCCATCTCTCTCCAATCCTACTGGCGATCTGTGTCGTAACTCGCTCCATGTCTACTTGAAATCCATCTCGTCATATCCCTCCACGCACACTGGAGATCTATATTGTCATCTCTCTCCAAGCCTGTTTTATGTCCCCCTGTGTATTAGTCCAAATGTATTTATAGTATAGACAGTTAGATATCAATAGAAATTATGATGTTAAGCACTTATATTCCAATACTAGTGCCACTCTAGCATGTGGTGGTTGCGCTCAAGTACAAACAAGTTTCTCATGTACTCCAGAATCATTTACCAGTTCTCCAGGAGGCTCCCAAACCTTACACCGGTTCCCCTGGATGCTACAGAACAATGCACTGGCGCTTCCGGAGGGTCTTGAACCTTACACCAGCATTCCTGGTAGCTCCAGAACCTTGCACCGGTCCTCCCAAAGGCTCCCAGAGGCTCCCAGAGGCTCTGCAGAGTGCATGATTTAAAATCAACCTCCGCAACCTCCGGAGGGTCCCGGGGCTTCTGGGAGCGGACAATTCACTTTGCTGATGCAAGCTTGACCTAACATTAGCCCTTCAAGTGGCAAATTGAATGAAAGACACCTTAAGGAATCCGTGAATTCAACCATCCTGTCTGTTTGGGAATTACACAGAACAGAACTGGACAGTGTCATGTGACCCATCTGGGTGTATGATGGGAACAGTGACGTCTGTTTGAGGCAGAACAGGGACGGACGGAAAGGACGGCAGGGGATGAAGAAGTGCCATCCTTGCTGGTCATTTACTGATATCTATGGATCTTAGTATACATGGACAGCCTCATATGTAAAACAAAATGATTACTCTGACTGGGATGCAAGATCTGTACGTATCTTCTCTGTGCGTTCCATGTCGGACTCTGTTGCTCGCAAGATTATGCCCTCCTGCACACACAATGTGACATGCAGAGATCTACAGAAACCATACAATGATGGTGGATGACGATTGATATTCCGTCCGTCTCGAGTATAGATGGGAAAGATGGCTTTGATGCCGACCTGTCCATCCTGGAATGTTGTCGAACAGCACTACAGTACCCAGCCATCAGACCGGATAGTTATGATCATGGTAAGGCATATTGAATGGGTACCTCCAAACAGAAGCAAGAATCAAGTAAGCTGACAAAATGAATAAGTCATCATCCAGGCAACTTTCATTGAAGGAATCAAAACTAGACATTCCACTCTGATGAGAGAAGGGAAAGACCTTCTAACAAACAGGGATAACATGAAAAAAAAGAGATGCTATTAATGCAACAAAGAATCAAGGGCTTGGAAGCAAAAGAAACAATTTGTATACATTGAGATCTACAAGCCATGATCACAGATCTAGATCAATAATTGGAAAACTGAATACCAGTAGAGCTGGAAGGACTGAAACATGAACTCCAAGATGCTCAACAACAGATGTAAGTGGTAGGGGAAGAACCAAAAGATGTTGTACTGGAACTTTTGGTAAAGGTGGCGAATCGTCTGGGTGATACATAGGTTGTAATCTGTCTCGGTTTTAATGAACTTCCAGGAGGGCACTCTAAGGATAGAATCTCCAGTTCACACTGCAATTGGAATATGACCCACACCAATTCTACAATATACAACACAAAATCAGATCTCCAGTAAATTGAATGGAATGAAAAGCCTTGTATCAACTACAGCTGTACTGTAACAAAGTACATGGGGATGTCAAGCTGGACAGACTATGAATCTTGATAAACAAGTTTCAATAGGCATTGGAACCCCAGGACGTTCAAGCAACACAAGAGTCAGAATATGACAAAATAATACAAAATGATAGAAAGTTCAGCTGTATTTCACCGAATTCCAATAATGGGTAATCGATATCAGATAGAATGAAGCCGCCAAAAGCAATACCTTAATGCATGACCTGTCTGATGAACTCAAAGTCTCTTAACAACATAGCAAAATTCCACATACTATCGATCAATGTGTCAAACCCAGTTAGAAATGCAATTCCCAGATCACCTCAGGGCGGCAACCCTAAGACTCCCTTAGCCCGTGGTCGACGGCCACCGACTCGAAGATAGTAACTCTATAGTTACGGTCGGGCGACCGTCGCCATGTTTATCATCACCTTGAATGACAACATCTGCACAGCTTACAATACAACACCGTACTCTGCAGTAATTCTCGATACTGAGGAATATAATTTCGTGTTATCACGACAATCGGTTGGGCGAACGCTACACTTTATCTCACTGCTCTTGAACGACTATCTTAACATTCTGCAGTAGTGCTCGATGCTGAGGAATACAATTTCTTTTTATTACGAGGATTGGTATTAATTTAGATACCTCGAATCGTTAATACTAAAAGTCTATGACGCCATCATTACTGTCTAATACTGCTCAATACCGGTCATTATCATTCACTACGTTACTTTTGGCTGTGTGATAGTTCTAGTTGTCGTTACTTGTCATATTTCCGTTCGAACTCAATAATGCTATAATTACTGTCGATTACTGCTCAATACCGATCATTATCATTCACTACGTTACTTTTGGCTTTGTCTGATTATTCTAGTTGTCGGTACTTGTCATATTTCCGTTCGAACTCTAGGATGCTATGATTACTGTCGAATACTGCTCAATACCAATCATTATCATTCACTACGCTACTTTTGGCTTTGTCTAATAATTCTAGTTGTCGCTACTTATCATATTTCCGTTCGAACTCTATAACGCCGTGATTACTGTCGAAACTGCTCAATACCGATCATTATCATTCACTACGTTACTTTTGGCTTTGTCTGATTATTCTAGTTGTCGGTACTTGTCATTATTGTCATTACCATTTTGTATCAATCAGTATTGGCCAATATGGACTACTACCTGACAACAACCTGACCTCCGAGTGACATCGTTTGATTCTACTACATTGCGTCACCTTTCCTTTCCCTCCTACTCCATCGCTACCCATCTCACCATGAATATGATTCATTCAGCCTATCATCCGCATCATCGCTACAACATACATCACCAACTATTATGGCAGACTCGGATGAAGTTGATTATCGGTCACCGTCCTCAGACTCTGAATTCACTCCAGTAATACAGCCTAACCATTTTCTCAACCACCGTATACTGACATTTACAGCCACGTAGGCGACAACGTGCGAGGCGAAGACGTTCCTCCAATCAAGAAACCCAAGTTGAGTAATCTTGATCATCCAATACTGTCGGTTACTGACTACTACTGACTAGTCCAATCATGCCGAGGATAGGGACCGGGATGTTGGTTCCGAATCCAACGGTGAAGCTCCTGAGGGTCAGCTAACGAGCGTACGGCAGTCTGCCCGCGGCCCACCCGGAATCCCAAATAGAGCAAGACGAGTATAAACTGATCTGACCTCGTTGGTACGCTCACTGATCTGACTATAATAGGATGCTTCTGAAGAAGAGGTCTATGATTTCCCTGATGAGGATGATGTTATTTTCTGTGAATTCGCAGACAAGATCATTGCCATGGCTCAAGATCTTGCGCGGCAGAACTCTAAGTACTCTACAAATGAGATTCTAGAACGGTCCCTGAACATTACAATTGCAGCAGCCAAACGACTTCGTTTCAATAAACTGTCAGGCTGGCAGGTGGCTATGCGTGAGGAGAAGGAGCTTGTAGCTACAGACCTCAGGCAGCCCGTATCTGGCAAAGGCTACAAAGGAAGAAAGGGGTTCGATGGTCGCTACTCTCAGCATGTTGCAGAAGTGTACCAAGACCCTGAGAAGAGAGAATTCTACATGAAGAGAGCTGAGGAGATAAACGAGGAGGGGAGAGTAGGTCTTTTGACCTCGCTGAAGTCTACACAGAAGAAGAGTCTGAACCGGTTAACAAAGTTCCTTCACGAACTTGCAGGAAATGAGGTGCACCTGATTGTCATGGCTGTTCCCTCAAAAGCAAAGCCAATTCTTTTCACTTCCGCAGGTTTTGGCGGCGCATATTACAAGCTCATTGTACAGAGCGGTCGTGGTCAAGATGAGTTTATTACAACCTGCGAGGGTGGAGCACTATTGCAAGAAGCAGCCAAAGCAACTACAAGCACGTATAACGGCACCTCTGGAAGAAATCTCATGCGTTCCGAAATTGTCCAAATGCTGAAGGAACTTATTAGTAAGAACATATACTTCCTACTAAATGGCAATGCTGATGAAAGGTGTGTATATGCATAGACTCCAAGTTACATTCAGCAGACACTATCCAAACCATTCCGAGGAGCAGGCTAGTTAGATTTCTGCAGCAGAACAAGTTACAATGGAGTGCCCCATCAGCATTTGGGGATACGCAACAGGAAATTACGAACAATATACTGTCTGAGGTTTTGGGTCCGATGAAAATGACCCACGCTGCTTTGAGGGCGAAAACACTGAAGTTAGTGAAGGGGTAGAAGTACCTATCTTATTAGGAATTCAATGAAAGTAAGGATTGATCAGTAATGAACAGCACTGTCCTATATTCGCCAAGTAATGACTATCATTCGTGTATACGACACAACAGTAGAATACCGTCAGAAGGGGACGACGGGTAGCAGTTGTGGAGCTTCGCCATCTAGCCGGCTTGCCCGGAGGCGTCGTGGATTAGGGGTCTGTCATACTCTAAATAGAGTGAATACAACTAACCCTGTAGCAGCGAATATATGACAGTACTGTTCCGTATTGATTGTTACCACTGTAGCATTTCTGATACCCGGAACACATGATTACTACATTTACCATTAATACAGTAGTAACCAATATACGACTGTAGTGCTCGGTATCGATCTATACCTTCGTAGTATTTCCAACGCTCAAAACTTTGTTACTACATTTACAACTATCAGCGTAACAGCCAATATCCGACAGTACTGCTCAGTATCGATCTTTATCAGTATTTTCCAACGCTCGAAAATATTGCGTAACAGCCAATATCGGACAGTAAGTTACTGTTTAGTATCGATTTTTATCGTTGTATCATTTTTCTAATGCCTAAAACTTATAATTACTGCAATTACAACTAACACTGTAGTAGCCAATATTGGATAGTACTGCTCAGTACTAACCTGAATATCAAAATTCTTATCCTAAAACTCGAAATAGATGGTTACCCGCAATACAAGATTAGCAAATATCTTTTGGTATCGAACTTTACAACCACTACTACTCCCTCAAACATAACCAACGCACTGCAACGGCTCTTTGGATCACCTGCAGCAACAATGTCCTATGTTTCTCGGACAGGCCGCAAGGCCAAATCCACAATCGTTGAGACCGCGGCTTTTGGCGGAATTGGTGGTCGAAAGCGGGCTACAATGAATGCCCGCCAGGCTGACAATCTTTTAAAACGCCGAGCTCCAGACATTCGCCCCAAACCTCACTGGCTTCGATCAGTACCTGTTATTAATCACGACAGAGGTGACGGCAATCTGCAACTTTCGGAAGTTTTCGATCAAAATTCAGATCATATTTCCGAAGCACCTCTGGTTAACATCCTGTTCAAGAAGAAACGGTTCCGTGTTGGTGAGAGGAAACGACTTTCAGAGAATTGGAGGGAAACTGAGCATATTCTGACTGAAATCCTACACCGGGGTGTGTCGAGCCGAATTTGTACCTGTACTCACAAAGATCGAGTTCAAGTACAACTACTTTCTTTACAATGTTGGACAACGCAGTACGTTGACTATTGTAACTGCCCTCTGTCGACCAGTACTTTGGTAAGAGAAGGTTTCTTTCCTGCAGCACCTAGGAAGCCACGAACTGCATTTTCGATGAGATTGTTGCAAGTACTTCACGAACAAAGCGTCAGGGGCTCAATATCCAAATCTGCTTGGGCTGATGGCCTTCTTGCAGTCTACGAATCTGACCATAAGACTTCTTTGCCTAATTTTGCAAGATCGGTAAGCAAAATACAAAAACTATCGAGTATTACTGACAGGTACTGGCTCAGCTACGGGATTGCTATCACCATTGGGTGGCTGTGCAGTATGCGATAAGTACGGCTGTTTATCGTGATATTGATCTGTTTCAAGGGGAAGGGGAGAAATCCTGGCAGCTGGAGAGGCTCGCAAACCTATGCCCCGCTTGTTTTGACATGGAAAGCGGCGAAGACCATACAGCTTTCATTACTCTTGACGGCAATATGCAACACACAAGATTCAAAGATCGTTCATCTTTTGAATTCGAAGTATTCTCTCCGAAGCTGTTTGTCGATTATGGTCGAAGGCAATTTGATCTCGCTGCCAACCAAGGCAGACCATACGAAAGTTGTCTTCCAGATACAGCATGCGCTCACCGATTCAAAGCTACAAACGGATGGAATAGAGCAGAAGCCAAAACTGCCACGAAGCTAAATCTCGATGAAAGTGGTTTAGTAGCGGTTACTTGTTTTCACGGCACAAATTTGCGATTCTTAAACATATATGGAGGAGGAGAAAGGCATAGTCATGCTATCCGAATGATAGAAGCTATTCTTGATGATGTTCCTGAGATTCAATCAATAAACATGTGCTACGATGTCGCTTGTGTATTCGAGTCCGCATTACACAGATATAAACCCGAATGGAAAGAGACAATACGAGCACGTATCGGCCGCTTCCATCTGTATGGACATGAGCATTCGTGTCATGTACTATATAATCTCCTTCGTACCCAAGGATATGGTCTAATGATTGGTGAGGAACCTGAACATTTATGGTTTATCATCCTCCATCTCATAAAATCTGGGAGAGTATCTTCTGGCCCCAGACGTACGCAAAAGATAGACTCCTGTGGTATGCATTAGTACTGCCGGATAATGGACAATACACGTTAATACTAGTATTTGTTAGGAATCTTCAATGCCTTGAGGTATTTACAAAATATGGGCACAAATCTCGATCGACGATGGAAGAAAATGATAGCTCTTGGTGACCAAGCTTTGAGTACCAAGCGCCGAATCTTGCAATTGACAGTTCCCGATAGAAACGACCCCGCCAGACGGGTATTCGTTACATCAGAATACTTGGAAGAGCAAGCAAAGGACCAAGAACTATATTATACGAATTATAAGTATGTAGAGATACTTCTCAATACCATCCAGTACTGATACATATTGAATGTAGAAAGCCAAGAGAAGATGATCATGATATTATCTTTGAGCTTTTGCAAACTGAGGAGCGTCTATCAGTGGCGATTCCATTAAGAAGGGCCCGCCAAACCGGACGACTTGGTTTTCAGATCCGGGAGCAGCTACTGGCTTCTGCTCGGGATAACCCGCTTGATCTCGAAGCTCTCTCTCAAACGGCCGAGGGCGGGGTAGTGGCTGCTAAGCTATCATCGCTGATGGAGAAGACAAATACTACACGGGAAGACTGGGCACAAGATGGAGAGCTATACCAGCAGTGCCGAAGAAGCGTTGCATTGAAGAAGATACGCAGCATCCAGACTCAGATCATACAAGTCATTACCGACAGAACCATTGAATTGGATATCCTCCACCGCCGCACCCGAGGCCATAAGCAGGCGAAGAAAGTCATTACACGGATAAACTCACGATGGCGGCAACTCGACAAGCTGGTGAAGAATTTCAACCAAGAAACTGCACGGATTAACGTAAGTGGTCAAGATTTAGGCTTAGGCGATCTCCAATTGCGTAAAGTTTCAACCCACGGCCTGAGAGAGAGAGGAATTGATTGCGATGAGCTTTGGGATGTTGATCGCATGCTTTCAACAGCAGATTGGGCCAGATACAGCTTTGTACGAGAGGGTATTGAATCGTGCTTCCTTCTAAAGCGCATTACTGAGGAGCACGATCGACTGCAACTTCATGCAATGAGAATGTGTAGATGGTTACAGCGTCAGTGTAATGTACTTTTCCGGATTCTCAACTCGTCAAACGTCAACATTTCGCATGACGCACTTAAGTTGTTACTATTTGAGCGCTATAAAGTCGTGGACAACATGTTAAAGATAAAGAATGACGGCCTGTTATCACTGCAAAGGAAGCAGGAATTGCAAGGTATCTGCATATTAACGACGAGCCCTTGAAATCGATGATCATGAGAATTAACTTTACGTTACAGGTCTGCAGTTGCAAATTGCGGATATTTTGAAACCAATTCCTGTCCCGCCACCTCCATCGGTACCTGCTGTCAGTGAAGAGGAAGAAGTGGAAGGTGAGGATGAGGAGACAATGGAGGCAATTGAGGATGAACTGTTTGAAGCGCACGGTTATGATCTAGAAGAGGAAGTAGCCGCTAGAATTATGATGCAGGATGAAATTGATAGTGGTGATATAGAAGATGGTATTGGTTCAGTCGACGATTTTGGCAATGAGTCTGAACTATTGCAAGACTTAGATTTTGATGATTAATAATAGCAGAAGTTTGTAATTGTGTTATATATCATGATCTGTAATGAGCATTACTATAAAGTAATGGTAATTACGTGGATGAGCTCGTAGGATTATTGATATATCATGATTCCTCGCCCTTAACTAGAGCCAGCTTAATTATTGGTTTACGTCAACTGGTTATCAATTACTATACAGGCACGTTCTTTACCTTGATATAATGGCCTACATAGACTGAAGAGTCCAGTACAAAAATTTAACGACTTGTAGTTATATCCATCTAGATTTAACCGATTCTGACCAAACCCATACTTGCTCATTTTCCAGCCGTAAATTCTCATGCCAAAGTCTATCAACCGAAAAGGAATGGATTAGGTGATGTACAATCGTGCCTTTCACAGAGATGGTGACATTAATGCGCTGTTGATCTATGAATTCCATAGAGTTGCGTAAAACATATTTGATGTTTCAGAATCGTGAGTTAACACCTGGACTTTTGTCAAAACCATAAACTATCAATGATTCTATGGCTATAATCTTCAACAAAGCTCTTGAAAACTTGAAATATAGATAGAGGAAATGCTTCATCAAGTCTACGAGGTTCAAATGCTGTAAAAGAAGTCAAAAGAGAAGCTCAGTTAAAATCGGTTAAATATATTCGGCACATAACTAAACATGCTATAAGCACTTTCTTGCATACTTAAGTAAGTACTACTCCTGGCGGTAAATGACAGGCATATTAACTCCCGTGTAGAAAGATCCTAACGTATAGTTTGATAATTCTCACAAGCAGCGACATTACAGTATGCATCAATACTAGCCATTACTGTAGTTTACTCACCAGT
Source organism: Trichophaea hybrida (assembly GCA_015178995.1). Lineage (NCBI taxonomy): Eukaryota > Fungi > Ascomycota > Pezizomycetes > Pezizales > Pyronemataceae > Trichophaea > Trichophaea hybrida. The sequence goes on along the minus strand of WHVE01000370.1, from coordinate 89,242 downwards.
GACTGACAGACGCTGCGGAATCCTCATTAGTGGATTTGGAGATTTGGAGGATGTGGGTTCAAATGGAACGTTTTCTTTGGTGTTTTCTCTTCTTTGCTTATGGACTATCGTGTATATAGTAGACGTAGAGAGGGAAGTTAACCCCTCACGAGGGCTCGTTCACGTCCCCACTACGTCTATCACCAGTTGCGACATTACAGTATCCGTCAGTACTTGTCATTACTGTATACTACTCTGCGGTAATGGTTTTACCATCGCACATCACACCGAGCAATGGACAATACCCCTTACAAGCCCGAAAATAGTGTTTGGTGATACTTACCTTTACCGTCCAATACTGCCGGATATTACTTTATGATATCAGTGATCTCAATAGTCCAGCCCCGCTCATAGCCGCTCCAAAACTACACTATCCGAGCAGTTTCGCCACTCGACTGAACTGGGCGGAATCTAGCAGCTCCGAAGCAATTTGAGCAGCTTTCTGAGGGTTTTACGCTGTGTACTACGATTATGTACACATACAGTGAGTACGGTAGTCAGTATCCTCATCGTCTGAGAACGATCTGTATACTTCAAATTGACATCAACATTCATTTTCAGAACCTACCCTTCTGCAACCTCACCGCCATAGTCACATGGTGTAAACCCAAGCGGGCCAATTAGACTCAACGATGACGCTGACTACGGTCGAGTCGTAGTCGGGTCGGGCTATTGAGACCACTGACTATATTTTGTTCTACTAGGTTCGTTTGCCTTTGATGAAGTGGTATCTATTACCTAGCCTAAGATTACAATCCAAAAGAGACGTGAGATTAATATCCTCACTGACTCCAATAGGGGCCAAGAGAACTTTGGAGATTGGCTCTCTCCCGCTTGAGATTCTTTATATTTGGGTTTTCCTTGGCCTTCTTCTTTCTCTCTTCGCGATCTTCCAAAAGGTCATCCCGTCGGTGCTTCCAAACCACTAACTGCTGTGACAAAGTCTTTTCAGGATCAGGACGAAACTTTTCCAATGGTTCCCCTTTGTGCTTGGGATATGATTTTGCCGTAGCAGCATACATCTTCGACATCTACATCTATATCAGCCTCTGTGAAACGTGATACTGGGAATCATGCACAAATACCATGTCCGAGACTGTTTCCAGTCCCATATTCTGCATTGTATACGCAAGATCCAAGAACTCAGCATCCAGCGGTGGATTGCGCGTTTCTTCAATTGAGATATCTCTCGCTCCTGATGGTAAACCCGGTGGTCCCATTTCACCAATCTGGGGTGAGGCTGATGAGTCAGGAGGTGATTGCAGTAGTTGTTGGATAACAATGGGATTTGCACGAGGTCTTCTTCGGTTACGTTTTGGAGAGGCGGCCGGTGGGGATTGAAATGGATGTAGAGGATTTGTGTGCGGTCTTTTTTGGCCCTGGTTGAGTGGTGAGGAGAAGCTTCCCGGGGATGATTGCACAGGTGGGTCAGAATGCATTCGAACTTCAAGCCACATCTAAAGATGTTAGATAGAATTTCGAAAACTGCTGATGAATAGTACCCGTAGAGTCTCACGCGGAACTCCTTTAAGCCGTCCTTGTGCAGTCCAAAGATCATCTTCAGTCAGGCCTTGTCCGCGGGCGTTGATCTCAGCTGCAAGTTTATCTAGATATCGCTTCGTAGCCTCCGGCATGGGCTGTTGTAACATCTCCGATACCGATCTAACAGAGCTGGTGGCGCTCATGATTGTCGCTGTTGTTGCTGTTGTTGCTGTTGTCGCTGCTGTCGATGCTTAGTAAAAGAGAAAGGGGGTGGGTGACTGGCAAACTTAAGTCGCCAAGCCTTGGCACCATCGCCATTGACGTTCCACTACTTCTCGGTACGCGTCGCTACTGCATTCCGATAACCTTAATCGTCCACACCATTACTAGTTGCTGCATTCCGATAACCATGGCTAAAGGCACTGTCAAGGTATGTGCTTATCGATTGGTTTACCGAATAAGGGTGAATAAGCGAATGTTAACGTGGCATAACTAGCTTGTCCATTCGGTAGCTCCTGCCGAGCAGCTCTCTCGTCACGAACAGCAGTTGAGGAAGCGAATCCGAGACTATATTCTCACTACCGCCGCAAACGAAGGTACCGAAATCGATGAGGAGGAAGTGAAGCGCAGAATCTACTTGGAGGAGTCCAGGGGCAGGACCTACGCTATTACTAAAACAGAGACCGATATCATCATCCATCACGTTTGGGATCTTGGCTTGAGCGGCGTTGGTGACAAAAGAAAGATGGAGAAACTGTTTTTGGAATGTGCTTTGGAGCCCGGCGCTATTGCCAGACGTGACAAGATCACTGTAAGCGGCATTACATCTCAGTAATGTTCAATACTGACTTATAATAATGAAATGTAGACTAAAGTCGCAAACATCTATCGTACCTACCGCGAGACCAAGGAAATGTTTGAGGACGATGAGCAGGATGTTCCCGCATTGGCGACACGTCTTTCGGGCCTTTTGGATGCATTCAAGAACCGTACTGGTGCATGGGATGCTATGGCTGAGCATGGTCTTTACCCTGAGGATGACGGTGAGGGTGTAGAAGAGGAATTGTAGTTCTACCATGAATGAGTACATTAAAATAAAATAGTATTACATTGTCGGGAATTGCTATCTGAAAAGAAAAAAATGATTGCTAGTAGTGCACAGTATTGGACAGTAATCGGTATTACCGATCGGTAATACACTTTTACATTTCATCGTTACGATACTATGTATATAGCCCAGTATTGAACAATATAGATCAAGTTCCAGTAGTAGTACACAGTATTGGACATTAATCGGTACTACCGATCGGTAATAAATTTCTACTTCACAATATTGAACGATACTGGTCTAGTTCAAGTAGTAGTGCACAGTATTGGACAATAATCGGTATTACTGATATATAATAAATATATTCACAATACTGATCGATCGATCATGTGCATTACCATTACAGATATATATTCGTCAGTATCGACCAATACAAGCGAAGTTCACCTTCAGGTAAGTGAGAAGGGAAGAAGGAGACAGGGATGATACGACTTTGCTCGAAGAGACAAGGGACACCTGACGGTCACATTGGACAAGTATCGAGGAAAAGGTTTAGATTATGTCATGGCCGCAAGCGGCCGAATACAGTATGATTCAAACAAAACCTTCAGGTAAGTACTCAAAACTTTTCGATAATGTGCAGTAGTGAACAATAATGGACGGTAATGTTCATTATGCTACGGTAAACATTGGAATTGTAATACTGCCGTGTATGGATTGGTATTGATCAGTATTGTATATTATCATTAAATTTTAGTTTCCTATATACTGGTCAGTATAAACAACTACTGTCCATTACATGCAACGTTCAAAGTTTTAGGTAGATACCAGTCGGTTGCAAACAATTGAATGATATTCTATACTCTGATTTAATGACGAGTATCATAGAAATTAGAATGGATTGAATGACATGTACGTATCGCCCGATTGAAGTTCTATAATCATTAGTTCAAAGAGAAAGTTTTAGAACACGTTCCTGACAGATGTTAGACTCGAGAGTAAGCTGGCAAACCCTTATGGAGAGGTGGTAAAACCCACCAGCTGCTTCGAGAGCTCTTTCAGATCATGTTTAAGAGCACCTGCCCCTGGCTGCTTGCCATTCAGCTCACACTCGTGCAGCTGTTCTTTCAAGTCGTGAATCTGCTTGGCAATTCCACCGGAGATTTCCATCTTCTCAAGGAGCCCGGGGTAGTCCTTCCGGTAACGTTTGCGCTCATTTGACATGCATTGCTATTAGCCTGCCTGTTAGAGAGTAGATATAATGAGAGCGCTATATAATGTGGATGTTAACCTTTACTTGAGCTACAGTCAAGTTCGTGAGTCGACTAACGGTTGCAATTTGTTCCGTGTTTCCCTTGACATTTATCATACCATTTTCGAAGTACTCGCGCTGCCAATATTAGTTTATACATTATACAGCTATAACATGCAGTACAGACCACTACTGCCCAAGCCATCTTGCTGTGATTGTTACTGCCTGACCTCTTTCCTTTCGGCTTCCTTTGCAGGTTGGAAGCAGTTGTAGCACCTTCTTCTGCATCACAGCTGCTATCCGAAGGATCTGCTTGTGTATACTTGGCTTTCCTCATTAGGTTCCCACGCATTGTCGTTGGTGTCATCATTGGTGACAATCTCTGGCACCCTAGTGATGACTTTGGTTCAGTCTCAGGATGCTTCTCTGCTGTATCTGTATTCGCCGGAGTATGGTCTTCGTAATTATCAATATCTCCTTGTACGTGGTAGGTCTCCGTCACTTTATTCATGGATGCAACAGCTTTGGACAGAATCTCGTCCATTGTTTTCAGTGGTGGTAGCTCCAAAAGTGTACGGCTTCCGTCATGAACGTCGATGTAATAGTTTTCATCGCTGTCACGGTTGTCATTGCCAGCGTGAGGTTGAGGTGGTGAACTCGGTGGTGAATTCATTGTGATACATAAAGGTTTTGCAGTACATGCACGCATGTTTGATAAAGTGAGTTAAGGTGTTGTGCCTTGGTGGTAGTTAATAAAGGATAACAGCACATGATATCACTAAACATCCAACGCAGCCAGTATTGGAAAGTAATGTCCAATACCGACCACTACACGATAGTATGGTGTGCTAATCAGCTGCAGTATATCATTCAGCAGAATATTAATCCGCGGCCCAATGGCAGATACTTATCGGTAGTTTATAATACTGATTTGTAAAGTTAATTATTGTCGAATGATTAACGAAGATCAAAAAGGTCTACATATTCAATCTATACTATGCAATACTGTTCATTACTGAAGGATACCACATACTACTATTATAGATAGCTGGAAATCTTCGGATGGATATCATAGGAGGAATCAGACCAAAGCTATCAGTACAGCCCTGTACATATCGATACTGCCTCTTACCGCACACTAGTGATCATCAATATATACATAATTGTTGCTCTTACACATTACTTCATACGTCTTACCGACATTGCTTGATTTAACACACAGGATTCATGGTAAGTACTGTGCATGATATCGGAATACTAGGCAGTAATGACATTTACCTTTATTGCAGTCGGGCCGAGTGCATTTTCGAGCCAGCGGGGATGAATGGTAGCGGGGATCCGCCATCAAGCCGGCTCGCCCAGAGGCAGAGGCGATATGGGGCTCTATTAAAGTAAATACAGTATGAATAAATAACAACAACAGCATTTTCGAATTACTATCTTCTAAAGTATCATAGAACGGGGTTAGACGAGGCATTACTGCTCGGTACCGTACATGACGAGCCAGTATAAATGCTGCGGTCGGGCCGACCGGCCTTTTCGAGTTACTATGTTCGAGTCGGTGGCCGTCGACCACGGGCTAAGGGAGTCTTAGGATTGCCGCCCTGAGGTGTCCCAGATCCAGGCCCATGCAGCTGACATAAAGTCTGAAAGATAGATGGCAGGGCCAAAGAAAAATGAAATCACAAACAATACTATATCTGCTGCAGAGGCTGCCCTGGCAGAAACAGTGGCAGATTATCATAATTCTACACCTATAGATCATTCCACAGTCAAAGTAAAGAATATTACCCACAAACAAAAAAAACCAGGTAGAGGGAAGGTTGACTTGGTAGGTACTGTGGAGACAGCAGGTATTTCACAGCATTTCATTCAAGAAAATTGAATGCAGAGTCAGGGCAGGTGGAGGCGAATCCATGCAAAAAAAATCAGGCCAAGGAAAGGAACAGAAAACAGAGTTGGGAAAAGTTTCAGCCAGTGCAATAAAAATAGCCATTGTACTGGTCACCAATATTCTTTGTCAACGAATATTAGTCCTAGTATTGGAATTTCACTGTATTGAATTCTGAGCGCTGCAATAACAGAATCATCTATGGAAAACAAGCATCTCATTGGGAGATATTCACTGAAAGCTGGTAACACAATGATTAATATTCAAAGTTCGATTAACTGCTAACCGACTGGGATTGCATTTGCAGACAGATAGTTTGTTTGCAATTATGAGAGGGAAGAAAAAGAATGAAAAGAATCAAGAGATTAAGAAGTCATAGATGGCAGACTGATTCCATCAGGAACTATCCAGACCATACCAAATATCAACCTAGGCATACAAGAATATCAATAACAGTTACAAGTATTCACAATATAATTGTTGGAGGTTCAGACATGTATATTATGTGCGGCTCTGTGCGTTTCTGCCCATTCACACTGACCAGGTTTCCCGGCTGTGGCATGATCGCCCTCTACGTCGCTAGCAAGCGAATAGTTTTAACGTTTTTGCGACCCCTCAATTTGTAGCAACTTCTCAATTCTTCCCTCTTTCGGTCATTCCAACCTCAGCAGCTGTAAAATTCCACGATCATGTGAAGAAAAGGTGCGTCAGATGGTTTGATGGGCGTTTTTTGAACAAATCCTGGGTGAGGAACATTCCACCAGTATACCAACAAGATCCAGGACATGTTCGTATCCCGTACCTACTACTACAAATTGTTCAACTTCACGTCCTACAGCTGCAAGCTTTATGCTATGTATTCCGGTCGTCAGGCACTGTGTTCCGGCCATTTTGGGTGTAGCCTTAACACAGATAATCCAATAACTTGCACTGATCAGAATTGACGAAGAAGGATTCCACTGGCTTCAGCCGTGAGTAGCCAATGATGATGGCCTGATTCAAAATTTGCAAGGAATGGCTCGTACACCGCAGAACAATGCCAATACCAATATTGGAGCTGTCAACCACCGAGGAGTTACCGATGTCTACGTGATGCTCTACCACTCCTACCCCTCCACAACCAATGATCTCTGACGCCTTGTCAATGGCGTACAGTCACTGGAGGCCCAGCTTGGCAGAGCCACTACTGTGTAAGACGACGCACTGTTGTAGCTGGAGAATTAGCTTGGACAATTCAATGCTCTTTTTCAAATGACTGCTCGTCCCGGTGCAGGTGGTAATGATAGTGGTGGTGGGTCCTTCTCAAAATTCTACCTGAAACAGCATCAGCCTCTATTGTTTATTGGGGACCGCAAACTGCAGACTGTGAATCAGTTCCTTTGGAGGGTGGAGCACTGGGTACGCAATTGCGGAGCACCAATGAGTACCATGGAGTTGAACCAGTGCGTTGATTCGGGCTGGCGATTCATAGATCCTGAGGTGTACAGTTGGTTCACACACTAGATTCGTCTGCAAGGTGTCACGGTCATTCCTCCTGAAGATGGCTCTGATTCACCAGTCATGTTGCGTGATTACGTGTCCGCTGTTCACCATCGTTTCATCCCAGATGTCACGATTACCTTTGTCCAACAGGGGATCCGCGTGCTATGATATTCAAGAGGGTTTGGAGAGTTCGTACACTTGAACAAGCACTTCTCCGAGCTCATCTGAATGGTGCAAAAAGAGTCCAGAATTACGCGTGAGGATCCCCTGTGCAACGAGGATGTTCCAAACTTCGTTCGGGAATCGCCAAGCAGATCATTGAGTCAGCCTCCATACAAAAGAAGCTGCTGCCAGGTACCCCATTTACGTTGGCCGACACTATGGTAATGGTCAGTGACTTTTTCGAAGGTATGACTTCGTATCCATCTATCGAGGCTACGCCAATAAACCCCGCTCTGTGCCGCCTAATGCAGCCACTATATGAACACCTATTGGTCCAGAGCCGATGGATATTACTGTAGCTTACACCAACACCAGGTGCTACCACTGTAACGGCCCACGACCTGCGGCTGGATCGGTCGCCGAGAGCGCCAATAACATCAACGCAGCCGCAGGGGAGGATGCAAGTATGAATGATAATTGGATGGATTCGGCAGTAGAGCAGGAGGTTGGAGATAAAAAGGACGGCCAGGCAAATGGCAATTGGGAGTAGCGGTGGAACGTCCAACTACCCAGAATGTTATTGGATAAGTGCAAAGGGTGCAGATTAAGGAATTGGGGAAAGGCAATGCAGCACGCATATGGCATGCGAAATTATACTGGAGCAGCTTGACAGAGAATGAAACTTCCGCTCCTCCAAGTCTGCCTATTTCTGTCCTACTGTGCTTTAACGCTTCCATTTCAACCTCCAATGATACAATGTATCCAGCATATTCCATAGGTGATTAGAGCCCCTCCTAGGGTTACGTCAATACCACCTTGGCCAATTCTTTATGCTTGAAATGCTGACTTTGCAGGCGCATGAAAGTCTCTGTCGAAGGGGAAGAGAAGGCAGCGGAGGATAGATGGCAATTTTCGCTCAATGCATTGACAAGAGGCGTCACCAGCGATTGTATTAACATCTCTGGGTGGAATATAATTTTCAACATGGAAGTCATCTATGATTCAATTCTGGGTAATGATTGGATGGCAACCAATTTGCATATCATCAATCATAAAACTAATACGCTACACATACTGGAGCCCAATTGGACTGTTTTGCAGCAAAACTTTCAACTTTCTTCAACAATCGTCAGGACATCACATGCAGAAATCTGACCTTACCAAGCACGATTGAAAGAAGTTTGGGCCCATTGCAGAACAGTGGCCTATAGATCAGTGATCAATATTGTCTCTGTGTTCTTCAAAGCCCAGTGGAAGTTATCACAGATCTTTATCGTCGATATATGGGAACGTTTCGAAATGATAATATAGAACGAGGAGAAGTCCACTCCACAGACGCCTGCAAACCTCAAAGAATGGCGGCTATCCATCAGGAAGGCATTTGCAGACTTCTTTGAACAGCCGACGAGAGTCGCTCCAGCATCGAAACTTGACATCAGCATTGACACAAACCCAACTGCAACGCCGCCAAATTTCCAGCTGTACTGCATGTCAGATTCGCAGCGCTTGGAGTTTGAAATACAGATCGCCAAGTTACTGGCCCCTGGCTGCATTACTGACAGCCACTCCCAATTCACAGCACCAGTGATAATTGTTAAACAACCGGATGGCTTTGGACTACAGATGTGCGTTGATTACAGAGGCCTGAATACAATGACTTCCGGAGAACTGTACCCACTTCCATATAGAGATGATTTCATTGATCGGCTACACGGTTCCAGGGTGTTTACCAAGCTCGACCTAGCCTGTGGCTACCCCCAGTTGAGCATAAACCCTGAAAACTGGCACAAGGGAGCGTTCATCACTGCGGATGGCTCCTATGAGTGAGTGTGAATTTCATTTGGTCTGGCCAACGCGCCGTCTGCATTCATGCACTCCATCCACTGCATTCTGGGCCTGTACAAGAGATTTGCAATTGTATACCTGGATGACGTGCAGGTTTTTTCTCGCAGTTTGGCCGATACCGTCGAACACAGCCAAGCTTCGGTCATTTCTGCTGTTGGCAGGCTACTGTAAGAAATTTGTACCCAAGTTCGTGCATCGGACCGCGCAGTTATACCTATTGACAGCCGATCAAAGTGCATTTCGGTGGCTTCGGAAGCATCAGGTGGAATTTGACGATATTTGGAGGGCTTGGCATCTGCTCCGGTGCCAGCACTGCGCAATCCACAGTAAAACTATATCCTTCGCACTGATGCATCAGATGTGGCAATTTCAGTCGTTCTGCCTCAAAGCGAACCTGGGGTCCGGCGGGCTGGCTGGTAGAATGTCCACTGGGCTTTTCCTCTCGAAAATAACATGACATCGAGATGCACCACTCAGCATATGACCGCGAGTTGTTGGTGATCCATTTCAACTGGATTCACCAGATGCCTTATATTAGCAATTGACATACATCAGTGTACACCGACCACGCATCACTGCAGCATAACTTGAGTCCGCAGAAACATTCCAGCTGCCAATGGCAACACCTGGATAAGTTGCATCAGATGGTCTGTTGAATCAAGTATTTCCCAGGAGCGGCAACTATAATAGCGGATGCGTTGAGCAGAATTCACCATCCGGTTTCGGCAACCCCAGCAGCCACCAATAGCAAAAGTGTCATGGAACTTCAGATTATCGGCGCAGAGGAATGGAAGCAAGAGATGTGTGAGCTGCTGGGGGATGATGCCTATTTCGGTTCAATTGGCAATATCCTTTGGGAGGAAGCGGAAGTAACTTATCAGGCGGAACATCGGACATCTCAGCATTCGAAACAAAAGCACCATCAGAAGATCATTGTGCAAGCACGACTGTTCGGACTCGATCATGCCCTGGTGTTTCGGCGGGATACTGCCGCGCTCTGCCATCCCTTTGATATGCAGAGCGACATCATCTCAGAAGCCCATGAATTACAGCTTGGTGGCGAACACTAGAGAGCTGAAACATCAGTGGCGGCCATTGCATCACGATTGTATTGGCCTCAGTTATCCCAGTCCCGATGGGTATGGGTTCATGGTTGCGACGTTTGTCACTGTGTCAAACATTCTAATCAACTTCCTGTTGAGAGCAAATCAGAGGGAAAGAAACAAATATGCTGAATTGTCTAAAGTACAAAGAGAGAGAAAGAGAAAGCTCTATATAAGAGCATGGGCGCCATGCCTGGAACGCGCCATAACCGGAGCCGGCCAGGTTTCAGTCATATCCGGAGCCTAACATCGAGTGCCGGCTGTCGTGCTCAAGTACAGGTGGGTGGCCGGTGCTCTCGGCAAGATGCCCGAGGAGGCTCCGGTCACACCTCTGAATGACTTCGAGAGCCTCCGGGCTAAACCCAGAGCAGTGACGTTAGTCTACTTGCGCCAACACTCCTGTATGGATAGCTGCAACCGCTGCCAATCCCGGAGACACGGACTTCAAGGGTTAATATTGATATCATTACTATAATACCAGCTGGGGCCGGATAGAGCTACTGTCACGGTTGTGTTGAGTCAGGATCTGGGGAGGAATATGGATCGATAATTGAGATACAGGAATACGAAGGAAATCAGGTATCGTTGGTTGGAATCAGGTTTCGTTGGAAAGATTCAGGTTTCGTTGGTTGGAATCAGGATTCGTTGGTTGGAATCAGGTTTCGTTGGTTGCGTTGCAAATATGGCGTGCTGGTTATGGTGTAGGCCGCGGACTTAAAGGGGTGCGTACATAGTTGGGTGGAGTTAGGATGTATTTTGGAACGAGTAAGCAAAGGTGACAACGGTTGCGTCAAGTGTATATAAGGATGCTGGATTCGCGGAGGATAGGTTTGTTCTTCACTCGTTCTCTAGTCAACAAAACAATCAATAGCTTTGGCACCAACCTCTGTTCACCTTGGTGATTCCGGATTTCGAGTCTCTAGTTTGTTACGCAGTACCTGCGATCACTGTACCCTCCCGTTTCGTTTTTATAACCCCTAGAACTCCGAGCCTTGAAACCTTGACAGCTAGGACTGTCTAATGATGGTTGTCGACCCACTACCCAAGTGAGTGAGATGGAATGCAGCCAGGGAAAAGGATCTAACTGCAGAGGCATTTGCCACAGAGTTTATTGAGATGTGGGTTCGAAATGGGGGAATTCCGGATGAAATTAACTCCAACAGGGATATGCGCTTTATGACATATTTGTGGGGATCCCTGATGGCCCAACTGGCAATCAAATGCCGTCACAGTACCACTCATCATCCGCAATCAGACGGCCAAGCACAGAATTTCAATGTAGTTGTCGAATGGTATTTGAAGGGGTATGTGGGTCAGTGTCCAAATGAGTGGGTCTGCCTCCTACCATTGGCTGAATTCACCAACAATCCTGCATACCATAAGTGTCTCAAGGCTTCCCCATATCAGGCCGACGTGGGATTGGTGATGACAATACCGATTGATCTGTTGGAACCGACCCTGAGTGCCAACCAGCAGCCGGAAATAAGCCTGGAAGAAGCTGAATTTGTCGAACAAATAATGTTACCTCTCCGGTTGTTGAGAGAGTGGTTAGAGGACGCACACACAGCAATGAGTTCGGATGCTAATAAATTCCGCTGCCCACACGATTTCAAAGTAGGAGATTTGGTTATTCTGCATATCTGGCACCCCCTGATCGGCTACGCAAATGTAACCCAATTGGAGTCGGCAAATCGCAATTCCAGAAAGATTCAACATCTGTTATGTGGGACATTTCGAATCATATAAGCTATCGGTGGCAATACTTTCAGGGTGAATACTCCAGCTCACTGGAATATGCACAATGTTTTCAATATCTGCCATCTGAAACATAATCATGTGGATTACAGCCAAAACAATCTTCCACCACCACCATTGCATACGATGACCGACAAGCATCTGCAGTATGAGGTTCAAGCCATTATCAAGCATCTGGGAACTTTGGCTAAATCCCTACAATATAAGGTGACGTGTTGTGGATATTCTTAACCATATTGGCAATTGTTGGCCAACTTGAATGGCTGCTGCAGTGATTTACTGCAATACTACCATTAAGATAAGGGCCTGTTGGTCTATAAATGGATGTTGGAAGGCTGTGAAACGCGTTTTTGGGGCAATTTATGGCTGCTGACACGCTGGAGGAGGAATTGATGGGTTATTAGCTGTATTATATTGATGTGCGCTTCGATTTGGGGTCTGGTGCCGATTGTCTTTGAGCGAAGGTAAATATGGGGGGTTCAGATGTGTACATAAGGTGTGGTTCTATATGGTTCTACCTAAGCCCACCGACCATGTGACCCAGCGCTGGCATGATCGACCTCCACCTCGCTAGCCAGCTGATAGAGTTAATCTGCTTACCACCCCTCACCATACAGATCATGGCTGAGAACATCCTCCGCCTCTGCCATTACGGACAATGACCAATGAGGATCTGGAATACACAGTGGAAGCAATCCTGGGGCAGCCGGGCACTTCTATCACAATCTATAGTACAAGGTGAAGTTGCTTGGACACCCCAAACAGGATTGGCAGCCATTGGTCAACATGAAAGGCAGATGCAAAGAGTTACCGCAGCATTACTATCAGGAGAAGGGTCTTTTGGTCAATAAGTGCATGCAGGAAGGTTAAGAATGGGTTTGTATTGGCAGAAAGGATATGAATGGGCTTTTGATGGGTTTCCATTGACAGGAAAGTTCAGGATGGGTTTCAATGGGTTTTCGATCGGAGGAAGGTTGATGATGGGTTATCATTAGTTCGTACTGAGTTTTTGCCCGGGCCTGAGTTTTTCTTTTTCGTAATGTTCTTTGTAAGTGGGCACTTGTTGGTTTGAGCTGGGGATAGTTGTGGGAGGTTCTGCCGTACACTTAAGGTGTGGCTCCTTGCAGCTTCATGCGGCCTGTCTACCCCTCTGCTCTAGTACACTTCCCAGGTTACCTGTGTGACGCTAGCTAGTCAATACCGCAATTTTCTCACTACCTCTCACTGCTTCATCCCATCTGTATCATCTCAACATGGAATGAAATACATCACCTTGGCAACCAATCGACAATTAACCATATACAGTTGTAATCTTTATTTTCCAGTGAGCTATCTTCAAAGTCCGTGCTTAGGTCCTTCCATGGCCGCATTTGATCTTGCTGTGGCTTGAAGTATCTGTGGATCTGTTGATCAGTTGTTGTCTGTTATGGGGGCGCTCCTGCGTGTGTAGATGCAAATCGGTATCGTCTTACACCCTGTTGATTCAGTCTGACTTTAATGACTAGGACAAAGCTGAAGAAGTGGATCTTGATTGTGGTTCGTCGTAGTCGTTGGGAGTTTGTAGGTATACTGGCATTCGCAGGAGTGCGGTCGTCTTTTTAAAAGTCGTATGAGTCTTGAAGATAATTGTTGGAGAACTCATCGAAGGGTACTTGCGAGGGATACTCGCTGGTTTCGCAAAAGTGGAAATATGTGTCTACAAGATTGTTGTAATGCAAGAAGTCGTACAGGAAATAAAGGTGAGTGTCGGTTTGGCAGTTCGAGTGGAGGTAGGCTGCGTTGTAGATAATAATATTTTCACGAGAATATTGTGACATAGATAATAGATATTCCTAAGGTTAAAACTTAATCATATTTCAGGTGGTTTTCTGCTGTTGTTGTTCTGACTTTGAATTGCTGATAGAGATTGATCGTTGTGTTTAAACAGGAGTTTAATGTGATCTTTCATAGGTGAGCATTCCCGCCAGAGGTATATCAGTAAGGCATGGCGGTACTTCTCTATCACTATCATGTGTGTATATAGTACTATCTCTATAACACTCAGTCCACTGAAGTGGGTGTGCCCAGAACCCCAAATCGGGGCAACAGAGCTGATCTCAGGAGTTAATTGTGCACAGTTTGGTTTGATAATATATTGGAGCGTAAGCTGCGACTATGCATCCCAAAGGTTATTCTGCATAATATGATATTGCTGACACTCATATATGACCATTACTTCGTATCAGTTATCTTTCTTCTGCATGAGTGGAATAGTGATCAAAGGTTTGATGTGCTGCCAACCCATACTTTGGCACGTACCTAGTGTCATCGCGTCTTATCTTTGTTCCCTGTGGAGTGGTGCACTCCCTTAGTCTTGTGTTTCAAACGCAACCGAGCTGGGGATCGACAGTCTAGGTCCGAATACTTATCTTTGAAGTAGAATCAACTACCGGGGCGCAGTCAGCTTATCTCCGTTGATTACTTGTCTTCAGATGTTTCTGGGGTGCTCCTGCATGTGAAGCTGTAGATTGATATGGTTGTACTCGGTGGCGATATAATCTGAGTTTGATGACTCAGACAAAGCTGAAGAAGTGGATCTCAATCATAGATCTTCACAGTCGCTGGGGGTTGTGTATATACACTGGCATACGCAAGGGAACGGCCATCCTTCAATAGTCGTACGAGTCTTGTAGGTAATCTTCGGATGACTTGTCGAAATGTACTTGCGAAGTGTACTCGCCTGTTTCACATATGTGGAAGTATCAGTCGACAGGATTGTTGAAACACAGGAATTCGTACAGTAAGTCGAGATAAACATCGGTTTTGCAGTACAAGTGGAGGTAGGCAACGTTATATATTATGATGTCTTCACGGTGGCATTGGACATAGATAATAGATATTCTTAAAGTAAAAACTTAATAATATTTCAGGTGATTTTCAGCTGTTGTTGTTCTGACTGTGGAATGCTAATAGAGCTTGATCGTTGTGTTTAAAGCAGAGTTTAAGGTGGGCTTTTGTTGGTGAACATTTCCCGTCGGAGGTGTATTAGAGAGGCATGACGGTACTTCCCTATCACTATCATACATGTGTGTAGTACTATCTCGATAACACTCAGTCCACCGAAGTCGGTGTTCGCAGAACGACAAATCGTTTACTGTAGCGCCGATTTCGGTAGTTGATTGCGGAGAGTTCCGTTTGACAATGTGTAGAGGCGTAAGCCCCTACCAGGCATCCCAAAGGTTATCCTGCATAGTATGACATTGCTGACACGCATATGGGACCATTATATCATATTAGTTATCTTTCTTCTGGATGAGTGGAATAATGATCAAAGATATAATGAGCTACCAACGTGTACTTTGCCACGCACCTAGTGTCATCGTGTCCTACCTGTGTTTCCTGGGGGGTGGTACGTTCTCTCAGTTATCGTGTTTTCAAACTCGGCAGAGCTGGCGATCGACACTCTAGCTCCGAACACTTATTGTTTTAGCAGAGTTAACTACTGGGGCGCAGTTAGCTTATCTCCGTTGATTTCTCATCTCGGGAGATAGCAAAGTCCTTCATACTAAGATAATATTGTTTGTCCAACTATCTCAGAGAACTGAGTATAGTTTCCGAGAATAGTTTATATCCCAATGTTAGTTTGATATGACGTAGCATTGGTCTGATCCGTAATGCACAGCTGACCGGAGGGTTCCCGAAAGGCAATTTCGTTGGTCCGGCAGTATGGTTTTTCATGTTTCCCATGCCTTAGCCTGTATGTAAGGTATTACCCGTCGGTGGCAGTCAGATCGAACATACGTCTTGCCCCTGCGTGGATTAGCTAGTCCACATTCATAAGTCACGGTATTCAAGCTGGGAATATTGTGGGATTTTCACCTGGCTATGTTGAGCCTTCCGCTTACTCATTAGTAGACATCCTCAATGGTGTATTCTCAACCTGTGACCAAAGTGATTGTGGGTGAACCTGGGAGACTAAGCCTAATGTACCTCATACGTATGCTTAAGGGAAAACCCCTAACATCAGAGATAGCAAAGTCCCTTGTACTAAGATAATATCGTTCGTCCAACTATCTCTGGGAACTTGTTATAGTTTCCGAAAATAGTTTGATCCCAGTATTAGTTTGATATGAGGTGGCGTTGGTCTGATTCGTAATGCACAGCTACTCCGAAGGTTCGTGCAAGGCAATGATATTACATCGGCAGTATGGTTTTGTATGTCCTATGCTTTGGTCAGTGCCGAAGGTGTTGCCCTGTCGTCGTTGTCAGATCGAACGTGCATACTGACTCTCCATGGTTTAGCCAGTCCACTTTGGTAAGACAGGGTATTGACACTTGGAATATCATTGGAATTTCACCCGGATATGTTGAGCCTACCGCTTACTCATGTGTAAACATCCTGAGGGGTGTGTTCCTATCCATTGACATACGATATCGCAGGTAAGCCTGGGAGACTACGCCTCATGTTTCTCATACACATGATAGGAGAAAACCCCTAACATTGTTCTGCGATGAGGCATGTCGTAATTTTGTACATAGCTATTCATGTTCGTTGTCATGTAATGCTACTGAGGATTCCTTTTATGCAATTCATATGGTTGGGCAGGCCCTAGATGACTAGCTACTTACATATTGCGATGTTTCTTTATCAGTCGCAGTTTGTCCAGGTCGTCTTTGTTGTTCACAGCTATGGCCTATCTATATTTTGATAGGATGTACTTACCCTTCATATTCTCGTCTCTACTGTTCAAAGCTTTTCTCTATTGCACCTAAATCTTGAGTGTAAATTTCATAGTTCTCTTTCGCAGATTTGTGTTTCTCCGAGATAAATGCCACTGCATAAACAATTCCTTCATCATCATATTGTGACAGTACTCCCACAGACATTCATTTTTATATATCCAATTCCATTACTATTTCCTTTCATGACCAAAGTGTGCTAGGACTGGAACTGTTGTAAAAGCTTCCTTCAATTTGGTGAATGCTGGGTTTTGTTGCAATCCCCATTGGAATGATACAAGGTTCATCAAACGTTGGGTTAATGGTTCAACCACCCTGCGATAATTGCCAAAGAACCTTCGATAGAAGTCGGCAAATACTAAGAATACCTGGACCTCCTTGGGTTTTCCTGGTGCTTCCCACCCCTTGACTGCGGTTATCATTTCCGGGTCCATCTTGCTTGTGTTTACACCTACCATCGGTCTTAGGTACTTGACCCCTTGGTAATGGAATTCACATTTCTCCGCATTCACGTACAGTCCGGCATCCTCGAATGTTGCCATTATTGCTCTGATGGGTTCCATATATTGTGTTAGATTGTCACTGTTAATGAGAAAGTGATCGAAGGATGCTGTGCAGTAGATGGCCAAGAAAAGGTGATGCGTATCATCGTTGCATTGTTCAAAAGATGCTGGTGCATGGGTGAGTCCAAAACGCATAACTAGTGATTCGAACTGTTCCTAATGTGTCAGGGTTTCAAGGCTCGGAGTTCAAGGGGTTATAAAAACCAAACTAAGATTCGGAAGTGCAAGTATTGCAAACAAGATCAGAGACTCAAAATCCGGAATCACAGAAGTGAACAGAGGTTGATGCCGAAGCTATTGATTGTTTTGTAGACTAGAGAACGAGTGAAAAGTAAACCTATCCTCCGCAAATCCGGCGTCCATATATTCTGTTATCGCGACCGTCATCACCTTTGCTCACACGTTTCGAAATACATCCTGACTCCACTCAACTATGTACGCAACCCTTTCAACCTGCGGCTCACGCCACAACCATCACTCCATATTCACAACGCAACTAACGAAACCTGATTGATTCCACTGAAACCTGTTTCCTTGCAACGAAACCTAATTCCTTTCATCGAAACCTGTTTCCTCTAGTATGCCCGTATCTCAATCATCGATCCATACTCTTTCCCCAATCCTCACTCGACACAACCGTGACAGTATCTCCCCCTCCCACAAGCCGAGTTCCTATGAGGCTATTGATCCGGGTTTGCCAGGTTCCATATGGAAATATATCGATAGCTTGAAGGCCATTCACGTTGACTGATGGCTCCCAGCTCTTTTCATCGTAACCCTTCCATTGTACCAGGTATTGCAATTGTGGTCGGAATAGTCTCGAATCTTCGATGCCCTCCACTTCGAATTCCTCTTCTCCGTCCACAATGACTGGTGGTAGTGCTTGTTCGATTTGTTCTGGTATGGGGTCCTCCGTTACTTTGCTCAAGCGGGAGTTTGGTTGTACTGGGTGGATGTGAAGGTCCTTGGGTAGTTGTAATCCATAAGTCCATGGGCTAATGACCTATGTAATCTCGTAGGGTGACAGGTGTTTCCAGTCTAACTTCTCGCTAGGTCATCGTGTTGCACTGTTCCTGGCGTCCATCCATACTCTGTCACCTGGCTTCATTTGCACTCCCTCTCATCGATGCTTATCAGCTTGTTCCGCTTGGATTGTTTGTGCCCGAGACATTTCAGCTTTCATTTGTTAAAGATGTTGTTCATCTTCTGGGAGAGGGTATTTGCATTCACTTCCCTAATGTCGCTACCATTTTGAACCGGGTGTTGACAGAAGGTCATTGTGGGGTGGAATCCGTAATTGCCGAAAAACAGTGAGCATCCTGTCGTTTCCGAGATGTGGTTGTTTGTTGCGGACTCAGCCATATGTAGCCTCTTGGTCCAATCATTCTGCTGATAGTTGACGAAGGCTCTGAGTTAATGTTCTATAATGGCGTTCATTTATTCTGTTTGTCCGTCTGTCTGTGGATGGAATGCGGTTGAGAGTGTTCGTTCAATTCCGAGTCTTTCACAAACGTGTCTCCAGAATTCGGAAGCGAATTGGAGTCCTCTGTCCGATACTATGGTGTCCGGTAAGCCATTTAACTTGAATACTTCTCGTGTAAACATCTCACCCAGCGTCTTGCTGTCCTCATCGTCCCGACATGGCACTAAATGTTTCATTTTCGACAGTCCATCAACCACCACCCATATGGCATTGTAACCCTCGCTTTCCAGTAATCCCAACACGAAATCTATACTCAAATCCTTCCATGGTTATTGCAGTATTTCCAGTTGTTTAAGCCATCGGTGAACCTTCTGATGGGTTGCCTTGCTGCGTTGGCATACATGGCAGTTGCGTACGTATTTGTCCCTGTCATTCCTTATACCTGGCGATTGATGATTTCTTTTCAGGAGTTCGAGGGTTTTGGCTCGCCTTGGGTATCCCGCTGCTGGTGTATTGTGATGTTCCTGTACCAGTAGAGGTTTCTCCAAAGTTTCTTTGCTGACGATGTCCGTGGCATCAGCGCATAGTCCTTCACTGCTATCGAACAGGCTGTTCTTGCATACATTCTGTATCCAGTTCCATAACTCCTCTGGGTTAACTTCTTCTGGGTTACGATTGACCACTTCTGCAAACGCTACCACCAGTCCCCTTCGTATGTTTTGATCAAGATTTTCCGTCTTTAGCACGATTTGTAGGGTTTTTTCTGCCCCCCCCTTCGGAGAAATGTCTCCTGGCATTCTGGTGAGTGTATCTGGCTTCTGGCTTTGTTTTCCCAGACGGTATATAATCTTACATTTGAATCTTCAACTGAATTCGGACCATCTTGTCTGTCTAGTAATATCTAGCTTTGACGTCATAAAGTATTCGAGATTCTTATAATCTGTCAGCATTTCAATAGGGTGTACTGATTCTTCGCATTCCTATCTCCATTGTTCCAGACTTTCAACCACAGCTCCCAATTATTGATTATATATTTCGTAACTCTCTTCTGCTGGTGTATGTTTTGTCGAAAATAATCCTACTGGATGAAGAATCCATTGGTCGTCATACTGGGAAAGTACTCCTGCAGATACATAACGTGATGCATGTGTTTCCAAAACGCTCACCTGTTTTTAATCGAAATGTGCTACGACTGGTGCTGTTGTAAATGCTTCCTTCATTTCGGCAAATGCTCTCTTTTGATCGGGGCCCCAGTGGAAAGGTACCAGCTTTTTAGGGCGTTTTGTTAATGGTTGGACCACCCTGCTATAATTCCTTATAAACCTTCGATTAAATTTGGCAATCCTAAAAACGCTTCAACCTCCTTATGTTTTCCGGGTGCTTCCCATTCCTTAACTGCTGATACTTGTTCTGGATCCATTCTGATTCCATTTACTCCCACTATGAGTCCCAGATACTTGACTTCTTGTTGATGAAATTCGCATTTTTCGGCTTTCAGGTACAATCCAGCTTCCTTGAGTGATGTCATTTTAGCTCAAACGGGATCCTTATGTTCTTTAAGAATATCACTGTATGTAAGGATATCGTCCAAAAAAGCTGTGCAAAACATGTCCAGGAATGGTCCAAGGGTTTCATTAATAAATTCCTGAAAGGATGCTGGTGCGTTGTTAAGTCCGAAAGGCATGACCAATGATTCGAATAAGCCGTAATGGGTTTTGAATGCTGTTTTCCATTCATCTCCTTGTGCTATTCGGATCATATTGTAGGCATCGCGGACGTCCAACTTGGTGTACCATGTAGCCTTTGATTACCTCAACAGTGTTTCCTGGATCAGCGGTAATGGGTATCAATTCTTCATAGTTCCTTAATTCAACCCCCTATGATCCACGCACAATCGTAGGCCTCTATTGGGTGTTGGTGCAAACAGGACTGGTGCTCCGCATGGTGATGTTAATGACCTGATATATCCCTTGCACAACTTCTGTTCGATCCACTCCTGGAGGACCTGTAACTCTTCTTTTGATACAGTGTAAATTGGTCCAAAGGGGGGAGTAAACCCATATTGATGTGTAATTTTGTGGTTGTAGGACCTATGTGGTGGTAGCCTTTCAGCGATTACTTTGTCTACAAGGGGGAGAAACTCATGGTATTCCTTAGGCATTAACTGTTCCAGTGGTTTGTCTTGGAGGTCCTGAACTTCTAGGGCCTTGTTGATTTCATATAGAGTTACTGTGTACACCTTGATTTTCTCTTTCTTGTTTTGTCTCATAAATGGAGCCGCTGCTATTGCACATATATCCAGCTTTGGCTTCTCCTGTTCCATTGTTTCCATACAATTTTCCCATACCCATACGCTTGTATAATGTTGACAGTGCCTATGGCAGTATTCACTCTCAAATCTTATCCATTTCTTTTGGAAATTGACAGTGACATCGTGTAATTACAGCCATGGTAATCCTAGTACTATTGAATAATGTCGGAGTTTTGTAACGAATGATGATAGCTCTTCCTGATGTCCGCGTATGCCTAGGTCTAATTTAGCCATTGTAGTGATTGTCCCTGATTCGATTGGTCTTCCATCTATAACTTCCAACTCCCTCGATTCTTTCAATTCTTTTGCTTTTATTTGATGATGGCTGACGAAATCATTGTCAATAAATGCTATTCCAGTAGCTCCGCAGTCTATCAAAGCGTGGGTATTGAAGTTTTAGTCTTCTACTGTCAGCAAGCATTTTACAACGAGATGTTTGCTTTCCATAGAAGACTCTTTTATTTCTGCGCTTGATATAAAAAACTGCGAAATACCAAAACTAGCATTGACTGACAAAGGACAGTCATTTCCAGCGCAATTGCCATACATATTGTACTGAACTAAACTGTTCCCGTCTCCACTTCCCTTCCTTTTCCTGTTGTCGAATCAGCATCCCCCTCATTCCCTGCCTTCTTCACAAGTGATACCTCCACTTGTCCGGATGCTGCCTTCAACCTCCTTGGGAATGATGCCGCGAAATATCTGCAGTCTCCACAGTACATACACAATCCTCCTTCCCTTCGTCTCTTCCTCTCCTCGGGTGTAATCTTCTTTCCTGCTACTGCTGAAAGATCCATCGGAGCAGGACCATGATAACCTGCAACTGATCCTGCAGATAGTGACTCAGGGGCGGATGTGGTGTTGGTCGTTGAATCGGATTTCGTGTATCCATTTCATTTCCCAGATTTCTTTTCCGCCGCTCTCCTTCTCAGCTGTGCGTCTCCTATTGACACCATCTTGACGCAGTCGATCATGCTCTCTGGTTCCTCGATATGTTGTAGGGAGTCTTTGAGCTCTTTGCTCTGTCCTTGTCGTAATGCATCCAGCTGGGCATCTTCGTTCCATTTGGTGTCTACTACGTAACATTGAAATTCCGCGTAGTACTGAGAGAAATCGTGTTCTCGTTGCCTGAGTTTCGGGAGTTCTCTTTTTGCTGTTGCTGCTCTGTCTTGATCTCCGCATGCTACATCCAGCGGGTCCACTAGGTCTTTCAGGTTTTTGAGCTTGACTTCCCCTGAGATTCCGTCACAGTGTGGTATCAATTGTGCCAAAGCCACTCCTTTTAGACATCCTACCGCGTATCTCAACTTGTTCTGTTTGTTGCTGAATGCCTTTGGTTTCCCAGCTATCCTCAATGCCAACTGCACCTTCCACCCTCGCAGTTCCTTCCTATCTTCTCCTGATATGAAGGTAATATCATTTACCTTCTCTTCTCGCTCTTCTCTATCTACCATTTCTCCTGTTTCTCCTCTTCTTCCTTCCGTCAACATCAGCATCCTGGTTACTTGCTGTCGATTTTCTTCTGCAAGATCCCTAAATTTTTCGATTTGAGCCTGAGCATCCTCCAGATCTTGCTTCAATTCCGCCAGGTCTGGATTTGCTTCCTCCAATGTTTGTTTCAGAATCAGGATTTCTTCTTCCAGGTCCCCATGACTGCATGTTTGCGGTGTTTCTGTGCTTGTCGTCATTTGTTGGGTGCGCAGTAATTCCTGTTTCAGGTTGTCCCTGTCTTGGACGATGTTATCTCCATCTGCCAACAAGTTCGATATTCATGCTTCCGCATTCTTTACAGATTGCAGTTCCTTGTGTAATTTGTTCAATCTGCTGGTTGTTGGTAGTTGGCTTAGTGCTGTTGATCCCTGCTTGATGTCCGTGATGTGGTTCCTGAGCTGCGTTTCATTCATGGCTTCTAAATTCTTTGTTGCAATGATTTGCTGCACCTGCTGTAAGGCTCCGGTCAACGTAACATTGCGAGTTGGCCACGAGGATTCTCCTGACATCCTGACGGTGGTGTTGGGAGGCTGCTGTAAGGAGGTTGGCGGTGGTGAATTTTCAACGTGGTTCATTGTTTAGACAGTCTTCTACCTGATCAATGTTCTTTTCAATCTGTTGGACTGCCGCTTCGATTTCTGCTTCCAAGAATGGGTTGACTATTTACCAGAAACACACTTCGTATTTGCTGGTTGTTGTTAAAATGATTAGAGGGGTTGGTAGAGGGGCCGGGTGTAATTCTCGATCTACTCCCTGTCCCATATTTGCATTCTGCTCATTGTAATCCGCCCACGAGATTTGGCTCTCTACATCCGTCTGTACTGCCTTAATCGTGGATTCTTATTTCGTGGATTGGGCTTTTGCTCCTCTTCCGGTTGCTGTATGTGTTCCTCCGCAGTTATGTTCGCATTAGCATGGTTATTTATCTTGGCAATGGACGTGGAGGCCGTAGTACTTTGTCCAGCAGTTTTTGAATACTGGATCGTCAATTTGGAGTCCTCCTCCATTTGTTGCAGCTGCTCTCCAGTAGCTATTCCAGGGGGATACCGCTTGTGGTTTGTCCCAGAAATATGCTTCAAGGGGTTCTGTGGTGTCGAGGATGATAGTGTCGATGCTATCGACAGCGTTCAATGGTTCTTGTTCAAAGAGGATGATGGTTCGTCTGGCTAGGTCGAAGAAATTCATTCGGGATTGTTGCGGTTTGTTGCTATCGTAAGGTGGCATTTAAAACAGCGTGGATCCTTCGCAACGGTGTTTCCACAGGCACACAATACAGGAATGTCTCGAAAAGCTGTGTACTGTGACTTTGTTTTCGAAGTTTCCAATTGATTTAAACACAGAGCCAAGGGAGTTGCAGGGTCTGTGACGAAAGTAGCAACCGCTTTGGTGATGATAGTGGCACATATACTAAAATATAACCAGTAGAATCGATTCTTGACTCGTTCTTCTGACAGGGTTTCAAGGCTTGGAGTTCTAGGGGTTATAAAAACCAAACTAAGATTCAGAATTGCAAGTATTACAAACAAGACAAGAGACTTGAAATCCGGAATCACCGAAGTGAACAGAGGTTGATGCCGAAGCTATTGATTGTTCTGTTGACTAGAAGACAAGTGAGGAACAAACCTATCCTGCGCCAATCCAGCATTCTTATATACAGTTATCGCAACCGTCGTCATCTTTGCTCACTCTTTCCGAAATACATCCGAACTCCACCCAACTATGTAGGCAACCCTTACAACCCGCGGCTTACGCTATAACCATCACGCCAGATTTACAACGCCTCCAACGAAACCTGATTCTTTCCATCGAAAACGGTGTCCTTCCAACAAAACCTGATTCTTTTCGCCGAAACCTGTTTCCTTCCAACGAAACCTAATTCCTTTTCACGAAACCTATTTCCTCTCGTATTGTCGTATCTCAATCATTGATCCATACTCTTTCCCCGATCCTCACTCGACACAACTGTGACATAATGGGTCCTGACTAAGAATTTCCGTTGGTCTCCAATCTCTATTCAAATCATGTTGTAGGTGTCATGGATGTCCATGTCACAGTTGTAGGTAGTGAAGATTGGTGGTGGTGTGATGATCGGTGAATGATGAAGGACAACGAGAATGAAATCAGGTTTCAAATTATGATTTCACAGGAAATGACAGAATGGGACAAAAGGGGTGTACAAAGAAATCCGGAGTTTGAATGTATTATGGAACAAGTGAAATCACTCTATGTAAACCAGGCATTTGGCAGAGGATATGTTTCTTTCTTCACTTGTTCTTTCATGTATAACACAATCAATTAGCTTGGGTTTTCACTTCTTTCACATTCAGTGATTCTGGATCAAGTCCCTTGTGTACTGTCTTTGTTCCTTTTGCTACAGGCTATTCTTGACTCTTGAGCTTTCCTGCTCTTGGATTTTATAACCCCTAGAATCCCGAGCCCTGAACCCTCAACACCGAGTGCTTAACGCTTTACAGAAGAACCATTTTAAAATCTATTCTACCTGTTATATTTTTGTTTTATGTACCGTTATCCTGACCGCTTAGGCAGCTATCATTGTGATCGCCCTTGCAACCCTTCTTACAATGTTATTAAATCAACAACCAACTTCGAAAACAGATTGGCTATCAATTCCTACTCTGGATGCATCTGTTTACCTTGTTTGTGAACCTTTCGAAGACATACAAATCCAGATATTTTTGGCAACCAGTGCCACTTCCTAATATATGCGCGAGGATGAAAGAACCTGCGACTGAATCAATTTTTGTTATTGTTCAGAAGCTGAAAGAGATTTAAATCACAATTACCTAAACCCAACCATCCACTTCAACTGCGGAGCAATTCAGGAGTGGGCCGAAATATCTACCTGCCACTGCAGCATGGAAATATTCGATACCTGTCTTGATTGCATCAAGGAACGCAAATATATTCTTTTTTCTCTGTGGACCCGCAGTCTTATCACTCTTTTGCCTTAGTATCTACCCTGGTGTTGATGTGCTGGAACCCCAATAAGCGTATTTGGTGTTAAATTCCTTGTGACAACGACTACGGGGTATACTGGAAAAGCAATACCGGCAGACATATCTGTGACAAGTGCCTTCAAGTAGCACAAACCTTCGGCTGGAGAATCAACAAATACCGATTTCAATCACCCTTTGAAAATTGCGAAGATGGAAGGCAGTTCATCAGCACCAGTAGCTTGATACATAAGGCTGCCCAGGATCAGTCAAGAAATAATTCGGCTGACAAATATTGGTGGATCTCACCCAGCTGCACCTGAAACAAGCCCTGGAAGCGGCAAATACAATAAAGAATACCATATGTCAACTAGTACAGACACCTCCATCCCAAATTGAGGATCACACAAGCCAACTAAATGAACAAATCGCCACTCAAGCAGCAAACATTGGAACATCTCAAGAACGAATCCCTGAGTTGTCAAAAAGAAGGAAAGATCTCGAACAAAACAAGGCAAACACGAACAAGTAGTTGGCACCAACGCAACCAAGAATGAAGGATGTTGATGCAACAGTGTCCGCCTGTATACACGGAAACTTTTAGACCAAAGTCCCCGAATTGGAACAACGACTGGCAAACAGAATGCCAACAGATACGGAGATATTAAGGCAGGACGTCAAGGATACAAAAGAGCAATTGAAATTACTCAGAAAAGAGAGAAACTAATATTGGGATCAGGTCAAATAAGTGCTCGCAGTCATGGGGAATTGTGGAAATGGTGGCAGTAATAGAGGACATGAAGGCAGTGAAATTCTCTGATTTTGGGCAACAGAGCAAAGGGCACTTCGTGCATGGATGGCACCACTAGCTATGAAGATTACGGATGAACAGGGATAATTCTTGCGTGAACAATCCAAAATGAAGTACGCCGCAAATTACCTAAGATGAATGGCCCTGAATCAAGTTCAGCCGTACATTGATTGGAAAACCAGAGATCTCAAGTTATAGTTACTAGGAACATTGCTGGACCTATTGCAATTGGCTTTCGGAGCCAGGACATACAGGCTACAGCGAATCAGGGACGGCTCAAACTCAAGCAAAAGGTTCGTGAATTTGCCCATTGATACGCAGAATTCCAACGGTGGGTGCCTGACGTCGATCGGAAAGCAGCAGCCCAGCTAGAATTGTTACCCCAAGACCTATCTGAGGAGCTGAAAGGACTCACAACAGCACTGCAACATCATATGGGACTGCACAGAATTTGTTACAATGTGTTCGAAGAGGGACTCCCAAATCCGCACCCAAGTCGCAGTGAGACAGTCAGGATGAATGCGTGGACGATCCAAGAAATCAGAAATCCCCAACACATCTGCTCTATCAACCTCGGAAACAGCACCTGCAGGGACCATGGCAGAATATCATGGCCCTACTCCAATGGATCTCTCCATGATGAAAGGAAGGAAGATCACTGCGGAAGAGAGAATGAGACGAAGGGAGGGAGAGCTTTCTAGGTACTGCGGAGACAGCAAGTGTTTCGCGGCATTATGTCCAAGGAAGTTAAAAGCAGCGTCAGGAAAGGTGGAAGTAATGCCTTTTGAGAAAGCAGGCAATGAAATGGACACAGATTCGGAAATAGGAAAAGGAAGGGATGTTGTGTTGGGGAAATTTTCAGCCAGTGCAATAATAATGGCCATTGCTCTCAGCACGAATCTTCTGTGTCTACAGTGGTTAAGCCTCATTTTGGAATTTCACAATTTTCGATTAGTAGTGCAGAAATTAATAAGTCTTTAATGGAAAACAAGCATCTGGTGGTAAAATGTTCACTGAAAATCGGAGACAGATCAATCGATACGCACGCTTCAATTAACTGCGCAGCCACAGGAATATCATTCGTGAATAAAGATATTGTTCGCCATCATCAGTTGGAAGAGAAGGCAATATGACAGTCAAGAGAGTCAAAAGTTAATGATGGAAGATCCATCGGATGAGGAACCAATACGACCATGGCCAAGTTGAATATAGGAATACGATCGCATCAGGAACAACTACCAGCGTTTGTAACAGAGTTGAGGCATTATTTGATTGTACTAGGATTGCCTTTGTGTCAACATCAAAACAGAACGGTGAAATTGCAGGCCCGAAGTATCAGCATCGAAACATGCTACTTTCAACGGTATTGCCAGCATCATTCGACCATATAGGTATGGGGCAATCGCATTGAAACAACAGCGCAGATGTGGAAATGCCGAAGATAGACAACAGCACGATCACAGCATCACCATTCATAAGAAGAATAAGAAGAGACAAACTCAAGGTTTATACTATCATGCTGGACAAAATCAATCACACCATGGGAATACAGGATCTACATGAAAAGCCCCTGGAAGAAGTCAGCCCCAAGGAAAACCACGAGTTTCTACCCCTGTTCAGCAAAGTAATCACTGAAACACGACCACCGCACTGACCCTACGATCATCAGATTACATCAGAAGAGGGCCTTACACCTGTTTTCAGGCCAATTAACAGCTGATCTCGACAAGATCTACATGTTTTGAAGAAATATATAGTATAGAATTCTTCCAAGGAATTCAGTTGATCGTCTTCATCAGTGAGCAGAGCCCCAGTACACTTCACTCCAAAGCCAGGAGGAGGCTAAATACTCTGTGTTGATTACCTTGCTCTAAATGAAGGAACAATGAAAATCGGTACCCCTTACCATTAATCCAAGAAACCCTGCTAAAACTGTCGACGGCCTGCATATATAGAAAGCAAGGCATCCGCGATGCATACAATATGATTAGAATCACAGATGGGGACAAATGGAGAACGGCTTTCAGGACCCACTATGGACATTTTCAATCATTGGTTATGCCTTTCAGACTTACCAACACCCCAGCATCATTCCCAGAATTTATCAACGACATATTACGCCCCTTTTTGAATATATTCTGCACAGCGTTTTTGGACGACATCCCTGTTTATAGCGATATGCTCAGGGAACATCAAGAGCACGTCCAAGCGGTAATGGTATTATTGAAAGAAGCGGGCCTCTACCGAACAGCAGAGAAATGCGAGTTTCATAACGAAGAAGCCAAATATCCAGCAGTAATTGTGGGGGTAAATGGAATCGGAATGGATCAACAGAAAGTCCAAGGGGTCGAAAACGGGGAAGTACTGAAGAAATTCAAAGACGTCAAAGTTCTTTTAGGCTGTGCTAACTACTACTGACAATTCATGCGGAATTACAGCCGAGTGGTACAGCCGCTAACGAATCTTACGAACAAGCTAGTATTTTTTCACTGGGGACCAGATTAGAAAAGAGCATTCACTGAACTCACAATATCTTGTACAACAGCACCACTGCGAGCCTATTTCGGTAATGAAGAAGAGATAGTCATAGCAACAGATGCTTCGAACTATGTATCCTTAGGAGTCCATTCCTAGTCCGATGATCATAGAATACTATAGCAAGTGGCCTTGTTTGCCCAAAAACAGTTGCCTGGTGAAGAGAATTACGTAATTTGTGATCAAGAACTAGGCGCGATAGTTAATAGTTTGGAACAGTTGAGGCCTGAGTGCGAAGGTTGAGCACACCCGATTAAAATTCTGACTGATTACATAAATCTGGAATACTTCATCACTTCGAAACTGTTGAATCGGAGGCAAACATGCTGCTCCGAATTACTCTGCTATTTCAAGTTTGAAATTGTCGATCGACCAGGCACACAAGGACAGAAGCCTAACGTACTCAACAGAATGCCAGGAGACATTCCTCCGAAAGGGGGGGCGGAAAAGACCCAGCACATTGTACTGAAAACATAAGATCTTGACGAAAAAGTTTGAAATGGGTTAATCATAGAAATCCCAGAATCGGTTAACTTTGATAATCATTCATTAAGCCCCGAAGAATTGTGGAATTGGGTAAGAACGGTGGGTTAACAATGCCCATATGATAGCAGTGAAGGGACATGCAAGGAACAACCATTGGAAATCACTCAAGCACAACAGGCTCAACCAACAGACGAAGAAAAGCTCAAGTGGATCCAGGAGTGACCCAATTCACCCTTTGCGGAACACACGTGACGAGCAAGAACTTACATTCGGCTAAGTAGGAAACTTTGCTGGAACCAGATAAGGAAAGACGTGGATCGCTATGTACGCAACTGTCACACCTGCCAATGGAGCAAGGCCACCCACGGAAAAACTCATGGCTTATTACGACAGTTGGAAATCCTGGAGCAACCATGGAAGGACTTGAGCTTGGACTTTGTAGTTGGACTGCCAGAAAGCGAACAATTCAACACAGTATGGGTAGTGGTCGATTGCCTAACGAAAATGCGACATTTGGTACCTTGTACGGATCAAGCCGATGGAATACAGCTGGGAGAATTCTCTGTCAAAGCAGAGTTCCGACAGCACGGACTGCCCGAAACCATAATGTCCGATCAAGAACCACAATTCGCTTTGGAATTCTGGAAAAATCTCTGGGAAAGATTGGGATTCAAACGAAGACTATCACATGCATTTCATTCGCCGACAGATGGGCAAACTGAAACAGTCAATGCAGTAATGAAACAGTCTCTCCGAAATTTTGTGAATGATCAGCAGGTCGATTGGATTTGGTGGTTACCATTGGCAGATATCGCAGCAAACAATCATACCTTGGAGACAAATAACTGCTGTGAGAATTCTGGCAACTACTGGTTGCATCCACAAATGACCTTTGGCCAACACCCAATCAACGATCCTTACAATATTGGCAAAGTCAATGCCCAGCAGATGGCCCAACGGATGGAGCAACTTCTCAGTGAACTGATGGCAGAAATGAACAGCGCCTAGGCCGTATAGTCTGAACATGCCAACAAGTTCCGAAAGCTCCGCACACGATTGGAAGTCGGCGATAGAGTATGGCTGGATGCACAAAATATATCAAAAACCGGACCATGCAAGAAACTGGACTGGATATGCCTAGGGCTATACGAGATCACCAATGTCATTAGTCCCTGGTCTGATTAAATCACACTACCAAATCAACTACGCACTCACGACGTTCAACCCATATCAGGACAGGAGAAGGCCACTCACGATCGCCTCAAGAATCACAATCAAGAACCACCACAGCCGGTAATTGTGGACGGAGAAGAGGAGTATGAAGTTGAGCGGATCAATGATGCCAAACTGTGCCGGAAACAGCGGCCATGATTGGTTAAATGGAGAGGTTACAACACACTCAGCTGGAAGCCCACGACCAATGCAGATGGACTTACGGCTGTTGACGATATTCACACGGAACAACCTGGCAAGCCAGCATTGTGAACCTTGTAGGGACTCGGCATTGGAGAGGGGGAAGCTACAGTCACGGTTGTGTTTAGTGACAATCGCTGGTGGAGTGATGATCAGTGAATAATTGAATACGACAAGCATTAAATCAGGTTTCAAACAGAGGCTGAAGCATGATGAGAATGAAATCAGATTTCGAACAGAGGCTAATGCATGACCAGAATGACATCTGATTTCAAATCATTGTTTTACAGAAAATGTCGGAATCGTACGAAAGCGGTGTACAAAGACAGCAGTAGTTGGGATGACTTATGGAACGTGTGAGATCACTGTATATTAACCAGGCATTTGGCGGAGGATATGTGTCTTTCACCATATGTGCTGTCATCTATAACACAATCAATTCGCTTCGGCTTTCACTTCTTTC
This sequence comes from Trichophaea hybrida, assembly GCA_015178995.1. NCBI lineage: Eukaryota > Fungi > Ascomycota > Pezizomycetes > Pezizales > Pyronemataceae > Trichophaea > Trichophaea hybrida. Next base: position 58,014 of record WHVE01000370.1, on the reverse strand, counting down.
ACATTTGGAGATTCTGGATGGAGTCTCTTGCATACAGTCTTTGTTTCTTTAGCTACAGGCTATTCTCGACTCTTGAGCTTTCCTGCTCTTGCATTTTAAAACCTCTAGAGTCCCGAGCCCTGAACCCTCGACCCCCAGCCCTGAACCGCTGGCAGTCCAACTTGGTATACAACTCAGCTTTTAATAATCTCAACAGTGTTTCCTGGATCAATGGCAATGGTTATCAGTTCTTTATTGTCCCTTCGTTCAGGCTCCTATATTCAGCTCATAATCTTAGGCCTATATTTGGTTCTGATGCACTGAGTATTGGTGCATTGCATGGTGATGATGATGACCTAATTAATCTCTTTGACAACTGATGTTTGATTCATTCCTTTGAAACCTATTGTTCTTCCATCAACTCACTGTATATTGGTCCGAATGTGGGAGTGAAGGATTCTTGAAGTTTGATCATGTAGTCATATGATATATGTCGTGGCAGTCTTTCAGCAACTACGTCATCCAGAAGGGGGAGAAACTCATCGTATTCCTTTGTAATTAGTTGTTCCAGTGGTCTTTCCTATAGGTCCTCTATTTCTAGAATCTTATTGATCTTGTATAAAGTTACCATACATACATTGAGCCTCATCTATTTATTTTGCCCTATATATATCATTACTGCTACTGCACATATATCCAGCTTCGGTCCGTCAGATTCTTCTGTTGTTTTGATTTAATTGCTCCATACCCATGCCCTCGAATGATATTAACAATGATATTGGCAGTGATTGCCTTCGAATCCAATCCTGTTCGTTTGAAATGTGACCATAACATCATGAAGTTGGGACCATGGTAGTACCAGTACTATGAGGTAGTGCTCTTGCTTTGTAATGAATGCTGATAGTTGTTCCTGATGTACGCATATTGCAAAGTTTAGTTGAGCTATAGTAGTTATTGTTTCTGATTTGAAATGTCTTCCATCTTTAACTTCCAGTTGCCTTCACTGTCTTTGTTGGGTCTATTTTATCTGATGATGGGAGACAAAACCTTTGTTATTACATCCAATTCTAGTCGCTTGGCAATCTATCAGACAATGCGAATCAATGATTTTGTCTTCTATTCTCATCAAAAATTTCACGACAAGTTGATTGCATTCCATAAAAGACACTGTTATTTCTGCGCTATAAATAGAAAATTGCAAAATACGACAACAAGCATCAACTGACAATGGAGATTGGTTCCAATGAATTTGCTATACTTAGTGCACTGGATTAAACTTGTCCTGACTTCTCTGGTGTTGGTTTGTCCAACACCTGTATTTGCCCTGAATTTTTGATCAGAGTTACTTCTACCTGTCCCGATACTGCATACTATTTCCCTTGGCAAAATGCTGCAAATATCTACAGTTCCCACAATTCATGTATATACCTCCCTCCCTTCGCCTCTTTCATTCCTCTAGCACTATTTTTCTTTCTTTGTATGCCAAAAGATGTATTGGTGCAGGGCCAAAGTATCCAGCCACCGTTCCCGCAGGTGCCAATTGTGGGGCGGATGTGGTGTTTGTGGTTGGGTCAGTTTTCCTATAGCCACCTTCCCATCTTCCCAACTGTATTGCTGCTGCCCGCGCTCTAAACGGTGAATCTATGTTTGCAACATGCAAAATGGCACAAGGGTCACTGATATCTCGGGGTGATGTAGGGAGTCCTTGCGTTCGTTTGATGATGGGTTTCATACTGCATCCAGCTGGGCTGCTATATTGAATATGATGTCCACTATGTATCTCTGGAACTCTGCGTAATACTGAATGAATTTGCATTTACTTCGGTTGAGTTTCTAGAGTTCCATCCTGGCTGTTGCGGCTTTGCCTTGATCTCCGCAACCTAGAGCCCACTGGTCAATCCCGTCATGTTAGGGGTGGTGGTTTACTTTCCCGAAGATTCTGTCAGTGTGTCGCCTGAGCTGTACCATGGCTACTCGTTCAAGGCGTCCCATCATATACCTTGGCATCTGTTGTTCAGTGTTGAACATTCTGGATTTACCAGTGATTTTCAAAGCCCACTGGCCATTCCACCTTCGGAGTCATTTCGTATCTGTTACTGAAATATGGGCAATTTCGCTTCTCCTCTTCTCTTGTTCCTTCTTTTCATCCTCCCCCATCTATCTTTCTGTTAATCTTAAAATCCATGTCCCCTGTTCCCAATTCTCTTCCACCAATCTCATGAAGTTTTTCATTTGTACCTGGGTGTCTTCCATGTCTTGTTCAATTCTGCCTGGTCTGACATCCTTTCTTCCTATTGATATTCCAGGCTCCGGACTTTTTCCACCATATCTCCATGACTGCATTCCAGGATCCTTCTTTTCTCAGTGCTCAACATCTGCTGGGGTAGAAGCAATTCTTGTTTCCGAATGTCCTGTTCTGTGGTGATGCTTTTTCATTCATCCAACAATTCTGATAATCATGCTTCCGAGTTCTTTACATATTGTTGTGTATTTAACAATTCGTTCAATCCACTTGTCGTTGGTAACTGAGCCAGTGCTGGCAGTCCTATATTGATGTCCCAGATATGGCCCCTGAGTTGCTTGTTGTTCATGGCCTCCTCATTGGCATGTGCTACATTGTCCAGTTCCCACTGCAATTCACTGGTCAATGTCATATTGTGTGTTGGTTTTGAAGATTATTCTGACATCCATCAGGTGATATAGACAAGAGGCTGGGAATAAGGAATGGGGTTCGGGGAATCATAAGCAGTCTCTGAATATATTGATGTTGTGGTGGATTTCTTGGATTGCTGTTTTGTTCTCAGCTTTCACAATGGGGTTGGTCATGGACTGTTTACCCCGAAAACCCCACCTGTTTACTTACAATTGTTAAAATACTCAGTGGCATTGGAAGTGGGGCATTATATAACTCTCGGTTCACTTCATTTCTCTCAGTCTCTTTTTGCTCGTTGTAGTCAGCCGACAAAATATAGCTTTCATGACCATGTTGTTTTCCTTTGATTGTAGCTGGAAGACCTATTGATATGGTGTGTGTTGCTCTGCCGTCCGTGATTTTCATTCATTCGCAAATATGTTCCCAAAAACGTGGATCCACATTTTAGCATCCTATGTGCAGGCCAGAGCATTCGGTAAAGATGGTTTAAATACTGGATGATTGATATTGGGTCCTCCTACTGTTTTTGCTGTTTCTGTCCAATAACTATCTCAGAGCGAAAGTAGGTTTGGTTGGTCCCAAAGATATGTTTTGAGGGATTCTTCGGGTTCTGACAGAATAGTGGCAATGCTATTACAGATGTTCAAAGGTTCTTGTTCAGAAAGGTTCATGGTGTGATCAGCTAGGTCAAACAAATTGATATGGGATTGTTCAGGTTGATTTGAATTGTATACTTGTACTTGAAAAGTATTGATACTCAGTGTCAATCTATCCACTAGTACACAACGCAGGAATGTCTCCAAAAACTGTGTGCTGTGTGCTTATTTTCCAAAGTTCTTACTGATTCAAAATCAAAACAAACAGTATTGCATGGTCGGTGACAAAAATATCAACCGCTTTGCGAAGGATAGCAGTATATATAATTGATCAGAGATATTATCCAGTTGATTCGATTGTAGTCTCCTTCTTCTGTCAAGGTTTCAAGGTTAGGAGTTCTAGGGGTTATAAAAGCCAAATGAAGATTTGAAATTGCAAGTTTTCAAACAGAACCAGACACTGGAAATTCAGAATCACAAAAGTGAATAGTAGTTGGTGCTGAAACAATTGATTCATTTCTAGACTTGATAACAAGTGAAAAACAAACCTATCAACGGTAAATCCATGGACCTTATATACTGCTAACCTGACCATCGTCATCTTCACTCACTAGTTCCAAAATCCATCCTAACATCACCCAAATATGTATACAACCTCTTACAGATGTGTTGAGTCAGGATCAAAGACGGAGAACAGATGGGAGATAGGCAGAGCAAATGGTTTTGATAGAAGGAATCTGTTGTGGTTGGAAGGAATCAGGTTGTGTTGAAAGACATTAGATATCGTTGGAAGAAAACAGGTTTTGTTTGTTACAATATGAATAGGTGAGTGTTGGTTCAGGATGGTTGTGTATAAAGTTAGATGAAGTTGGGACATATCTCAGAATGAGGGAGTAAAGGTGACCAAATTCGTGTCAACTGCACATATGGCCCATGGATCTGCAGAGAATATGTTTTTTTTTCACTTGTTCTCTAGTCTACAAAACAATCATTAGCTTTGCCATATACCTGTGTTCACTTTGGTGATTTGGGATTTCAACTCTTGTAATGTATTTGCAATACTTGCGATTCCGAATCTTAGTTTGGTTTTTATCATTCCTAAAACTCACAGTCATGGAATGTTGATAGAAGAAAAATTCCACAAATACATTTTGCTGGTTATAATTCAGTATATGTGCCATTACCATGACTGAGGCAGCTGTTATTTTTGTCAGTGTCCTTGCAACCCCAAGTCCATGGTGGTTCAATCTCTTGGAATCTTCGAAATCCAGATTACAGTACGCACATTCTGGAGACACAGTTGCCTAATGTGTATCCAGAAATATTTATGATACAGTTTATGCATTTTCAAGTGAATGCCAGTAAAGCAGGGCAACAAACATGAATAATCTAGAATCAATTTAATAGACCTAGCTGTTCAAACAATGAACCGTTTCAAAAAACAACTCTTGAATGCTTGTCATACCATTGATACTATTCTCATGGAATATAAAGAATCTCTCAAATTTCATATTCAGGATGAACCACAGACACTTTGCTCATCAGACGAATACTGGACAGATACAACATGTAATGGAGGAGGACTTGCAATTCACGATCCAGTGTTCAAAAACGTTTGGACCAAGGAGGACAGTATCCACGTCGGTTACAAGGAAAACAAACCGTGCAACTGCGCACATGTTTGCAGAGAAACACTCACTGCAATCAACAGAGGAGCCGATGCACAAGCAATGAAATCCCAATCAACAGTGAAAGTAATACAGAATATCATGAAAGCAATATTTCATGGGCAGATTCCAACGAACCACCGCAGAATTCAGCACCATTCGTTCACCAAGTGTTACATCCAGCACCTCTTCCAACGCCCCTGATTATAATAAGCACACCTATCAAACATGAGGTTTTTGTATGGTAGATGGTTAATCCATCCCTGGAAGCCGAAAATGGAACAGCAATACAACAGATTCAGGAAAACACAAATGAAGTCAGAAGCTGTTTAAAGATCCGAAAGTCTTGTTCACATTTTACAACCGCCACACTCCGTACAGCAGCCTCTCTACACCACATCAACAAGGTCAATAGAATCTTTTCAACCTATCTGTGATATTACGTTGACTGGAAGATTGCAACTGGAGTTGAACATTGTAATACTCGTGAATGCGGCGGCCATGAACGATGATCAGCTCAGTATTCATATTCGAGACATCAACACCAGGCTGACAGCATTGCCTCAACTACTAATGACTAGCAGAGTGAACGAATTACTGAAGGAATAACAATATGTCAAGGATGTTGAAACACGAATATTGCAATTATTTCCAGGAGGAGACAATGTCATCCAGGAGCGGTATAACCTGAAGCAGGAGTTATTGCTTATTCAACAGTCATTAAGGACCATGGAGGAGAAGTCTGCAGAGTGCAATCAAGAGAGTCTGGAAGGAGAAATCCGGAATCTAGAACAACATCTGGAAGAGAGGAATCGAGACCTGGCAGAATTGAAACCAGACATGGAAGATACTCAGCCACAGTTGGCGACGTTGAGGAACCTGGCAGAAGAAAATGGGGAACAGGTGACCTGGGTTCTGAGATTGAATAAAAGAAGGACAGGGCAAAAGGAAGAAAAGGAAGAGAAGGTAAATGAGATTGCCAGCTGTTTGGGAGAAGACCGAAAGGAACTTCAAGGGTGGAAGGTGCTCTTGACCTTGAAAATCACCAGATAACCTAGTGTTGTCAATACCAAACAGAGGAACCTAATGTATGCGGTGTGATGCCTGACAGGGGTAACTGTGGCACAGTTGATGCCGTTGTGTGATGAAATCTCCAGGAATGTCGAATATACATCTTCACAGAACCTAGTTGACTTGCTACATATAGCCTTCAGAGACCAAGGCAAACCAGCAATGGTCAAGGGCAAACACTTGGGACTCAAGCAACGAGACCACAAATTCTCCCAGTTTCACACCGAGTTCCGAAGACACATCACTGACACCAAGTGAGTATAGCAGCCCAAATTGACGAATTACAAGATGCGCTGACAAATGAACTCAAGGTCTCTGCAGAACATACCATAAAGCCAGATAACCTGAGTGTGTTCTGATGGTGAATTTGAAGAGGGATTCACAGATAAAGGCTTCGGCAGCAGAGAGGCAATCAGGATGATGGGAAGGAAGCTAGAAGATATCTGATCCAACAACCAACACCACATCCACCCCAGAGACAGCTTCCGCAGAAAGAGTTGCAGGCTATTTTGGTCTGATACCAATGGATGTTACAGCAGTCAAGAGAAGGAAAATTCTCCAGAAGAACAAAACAGATGATGGGAAGGGGGATTATGAATTGACGGTAGGGAGAGCACACGCTTCACAGCATCATGTGAAAGAAAATTGCACGCAGCTTTAGGACAGTTTGAGGTGACACTGTTTAAGAAAGCTGAAAATAAAATGGCTGCAAATTCAGGAAGTTCAGGAAAAAGAAAAGAAGTGTGGTCGGGAAAAGCTTAGTCCAGTGGAATACGGATGGCAATTGGGCTGGAAACGAATAAGATTTGTCAGTTGATGCTTGTTTTGGAATGTCGCTGTTTTCTATCTCAAGTGCCGAAATAAACGAGTCTTCAATGGAAAGCTAACATCTCATCATGAAATGCTTGCTGAAAATGGAAAACAACATTGTTGATACCCACATTTTGATAGGCTACAGTGCTACTGGAATAGCATTTGTTGACTGAGATTTTGTCTGCCATCAGCAATTAAAACAGAAGGAATTGAAAGAATCAACAGAATTGGAAGTTACAAATGGAAAACCAATCAAATCAGGAACAATTACCACCATAGCTATACTTGACATAGGAATATGTGGACATCAAGACCAATTACCAGTGTTTGTCACAAAGCTAGGATACTATCCAATAGTTCATGGACTACTATGGCTACAACTCCACTACATAACAATCAAATTTCAAAACACATGAATCAGATTTGAAAGTGCATACTGTCAGCAACACTGTCAACATCACTCAAGCGTATGGGTATGGGGTAATCATATGGAAACAACAGATGCATCTGACCGACCCAAGTAGGACATATGTGCACTGGCCGCAGTACCATTCATGAGACACAACAAGAATGAGAAACTCAAAGTATATGCAGTAACCCTGAACGAAATCAACAGTGCCCCAGAGGTTATTGTCCTTCAAGGAGAAATGTTGGCACAGATGATCCCAAAGGAGTACCATGAGTTTCAACCCCTGTTTGATAAAGTCATTGCTGAACGACTACCACTACATAGACCATACGACAACACAATTTCACGCCAAAATGATTTCACACGTACATTGTGACCAATTTACAACCTATTGAGAGAGGAGCTACAGGTTCTGAAGGAATGGATTGAAAAGAACATATCAGGGGGATTCATCAAATCATCATCATCACCATATGGAGCCCCGGTGTTGTTTGCACCAAAACACAATGCAGAACAACAAGTGTGGATTGAATAAAGAGGATTGAACAAAGGAACAATCAAGCATCGGTATCTGTTGGCACTGATCCAGCACACCCTGCTGTGTCTGTCGAAAGCCAAGTGGTATACTGAATTGGACATGCATGATGCCTACAACATGACAAGAATAGCCGAAGTGCTCAAAAGGTAACCAGCATTCAGAATCCGCTACAGTCTAGTCGAATATCTGGTCATGCCCTTCGGACTCACCAATGCACCAGAATCATTTCAAGAGTTCATCAATGACACCCACCTCCGCTGTCTGATCATCTTCTTCACAGCCTTCCTGTTTAACATCCTCATCCACAGTGACATTCCAACTGAACCTATGGAACACGTCTGAGCAATTATAACATGGTACAGGGAAGCTGGATTATACCTGAAATTGGAAAAATGCAAATGTTATCAACTAGAAGTCAAATATGTGGGACTGATATTTAGTGTAAACAGAATTATGATCGATCCGGACAAGATCAAAGGAGTGAAGGAATGAGAAGCCCCCATTAAACAAACAGAATTTCAAGCGTTCTTAGAATTCGCAAATTTCTGCCGAAGAAGCATAAGGAATTATAGCTGTGTGGTTCAACCATAAACAAAACTGATGAAAACTTAGTACCTTTCCACTGTGGCCCCAATCAAAAGAGATTATTTTCTCACTTGAAAGAAGCATTAACAATAACACTGGTCCTGGCAGACTTTGATTGCAAAAAAGAAATTGTTATGGAAATTGTCACCATACACTACGTATGTGGAGGACTATTGTGTCTATCCGTAGATCAGGGAATGATCCATTCTGTAGCATTCTTCTCCAAGCAACGTACACCGATGGCGGACAACTGCTAAATATACATTCAGGAACCACAAGCTATCAGTAATACCGTAGAACAATGGAGACCAGAATGTGAATGGTCAGTACAGCCAATCAAGATACCGACAGACCACAAGAACCTCAAATACTTTTTGACATAAAAGATGCTCACCAGAAGACAAACCCGATGGTCTGAATTCCTATCAATATTCAAGTTCAAGATTGTCTATCACCTGGGAAAACAAGGTAAGAGGCCTGACACACTCACCGGAATGCCAGGAGACATTTCACCCGTGGGGGGGTGCAGAAACAACCCAACAGATTGTGCTGAAGATTGAGAATCTTGACCAAAGAATACAGAATCGACTGGTGGTAGCATTTGCTGAAGCAGTCAATCAGAATGCAGAAGACATTAACACAGAAGAGCTGTGAAATTGAGTGCAAAATGTATATAAGGATTGCCCAATCGACACAAGCGAAGAACTGCGTGTCGACGTAACGGAAAGCACCATCCCAAATTGACCACACAAATTCCATCCGAGATGAGAACATGATGATATACCAGCAGCAGGACTCCCAAAACGAAACAAACGCCTTGAATTACTCAAAAGCAATCACCAGTTGCAGGGCATGAGACAGGACGTGGATAGGTATGTAAGGAACTGCCATACATGTCAATGCAGCAAGGCAATGTATCAAAAGACCCATGGATGGCTCAAACTGCTCAAAGTATAAACCCAGCCATGGAAAGACGTTGATATGGACTGGGTTATTGGATTACCCAAAAGCGAAGAGTACAACGCCATATGGGTAGTAATCGATAGGTTGTAACAGATAAAGCATTCGGTCCTATGCATGACGATACAGATATGAAGAATTTGTGCCAGATGTTTGCACGTGAGGCGTTCAAGTTGTATGGTTCACCATACACCATAGTATCAGACAGAGCACTCCAATTCACCTTGGAGTTTTGGAGACATGTGTGTAACAGACTGGGAATCGAAAGAAGATTGTCAACTGCTTCTCATCCACAAACCGATGGCCAAACGCATTGAATAAACAACAGTTAGACACAGTACCTGAGAGCATTTATCAATCATCAATAGAATGAGTGGGTACAATCGTTACCCATGGCAGAGTTCGCGACGAACGATCACACCTCAGAATCAACAGAATGTTCACCATTCTTCAGCAATCACAGGTATCATCCAAGAATGACCTTGTGGCAACATCTGGTTCCAAATGGAAATGATATCAGGGCAGTAAACACCAACATCATCTCCAAAAGGAAGAACGTGATCTTCAAACGAATGAAAGCTGAAAAATTCCTAGGACAAACAATTCAAGTGGAACAAGCAAACAAACATTGTCGGGAAGGGACGGATATGGTGAAAGGTAACTGAGTGTGGATGGATGCTAGAAATATTGCAACTCTGAGACTGAGGGAAAATTTAGACTGGAAATATCTAGAACCATACAAGGTCATGGCAGTTGTTAATGCATGAATCTACAGGCTGCCATTATACTAAGACCTCCATACCCATCCAGTGCGACCAATATACCGCCTGAGCAAAGCTTCGGATGATGTTTTACCAGGACAGATCGACTCAGAACCACCCTCAGTTATTGTTGATAGTGAACAGATGTATTAAGTGGAACGCATCAAAGACTCCAGAGTGTTCGGGCATCAGTTGCATTATCTGGTCAAGTGGAAAGGCTAGAATGAAAGAAGCTTGGAGCTGGCAGTCGATGTGGAGGGACATCAAGCCATCGATATATTCCTCACAGAACAACCTGGCAATACTCGATCAGCAACTTCGTAGGGACTCTTCCTGTGGGCGAGTGAGCTGCTGTCAAAGTTTTGTCAGGTGATGATCAAAGATGGAGTATGGATCAATGGAGAATGCATCAGGGACACGATGGGAAACAGGTTTCGAAGGCAGGAAACAGATTTGGTTGGAAAGAATCTGGTGGTTTTGACAAAAAACAGCTTTCGTTGGAAGGAAACTTGTTTTGTTGGTTGTATTGTAAATATGGCATAATGGTTATGGGGTGAGTGCGGGGTAAGGATGATTGTGTACAAAGTTAGATGAAGTTGGGATGTATTTCGGAACGATTGAGTACAGGTGATGATGATCGTGGTCACTGTAAATAAGGCTGATGGATTTGCCGAAAATAGATTTGTTCTTTACTTGTTGTCTAGTCTACACAACAATCAATAGCTTTGGCATCAACCTCTGTTTACTTTGGTCATTCTGAATTTCAAGTCTCTTGTCTTGTTAGCAATTCTTGCAATTCTGAATCTTAGTTTGGTTTTTATAACCCCTAAAACTCTGAGTTACAGAATCATTGCACAACCGTTTCAAAACTGTAATCTCCACCGTCATCATCATGCCATGTTTATAACTCAACCAACAAAGTCTGATTCCTTTCAACAAAACCTGATTCCTTCCTTCAAAACCTGATTCCTTCCAACAAAACCAGATTGCTTCTAACAAAATCTGATTTCCTTGGTATCTTCTCTTTCTTCTTCATCAATCAATATTCTTCCCCCAATCCTCACCTGATTCAACCGTAACACTTATCAAGTTCTAATGAATGTGTTAGGGATTCTACTTCTTTAATCGATTCTACTTTCCAATCACAGGAGGTTACCAACTCCTTTTCCCTGTTCTTCTACATTTTCACTGTTTTTAATTCCTTCTTTCTCATATATTTGAGTGCCCTCCACACTTGATCCCCCTTAGCCTCCTGTACCGACGTGTTCCAGCACTGCTTTTTGCTTTCTCTGATTATGTTCCTCAGTTCTTTCCTTGCTTTCTTGACAGATGCTTTGTTGGATCTGCCTGCTCTTGCCTCTAATTTTATAAGTCCCAGTGACTTCAGGCGGACTGAACTCTGGAAGCTCAACCACTTCTTCGATCAAGCACATACTCTCATTGTTTTTGCTTTCGGATTGTGCATATACATAACATAAATTCTGATCACTATTGCTTTGCATTCCAGATCTAGCCTAGTGCTCTCTTCCAACAAAAGCTTCTATTTTCCACACCATGTATAAGGAAAATGTTTTTGCCTATGCAGGAACCATATATACCTACCTAAGTGGCTTTTGGGTTACATGCATTGGGTAGGTTGGGAATAACCCTTGCAACACAGGGTGCAGTTGAATCAACTTTTCAAAAAACAACTTACTGGGTTGTCTGTACAACTTACATGGTTGTATAATCTACTATTAGTCAACGAATAACTTGGTGGCAAATTGGCATGACCCATTTTCTTTGGATAGCATTTTCTCTGCATCCCTGAAACTGCCACCATCTGACATTCGACTTCTAGAGTTGCCCAACAAATGAAAGAAATGGTAATCCTCCCCCTTCTGCTCCTCCTCATTCTGTTGTATTTCATTGGTTCTGACGATGACAGTTCTTCTCCGAATCTATCTCGAATACTTCCTTTCAATTTTTTGTGTTGAATTGATTGAGCTCATGTACTCCAAACATCGGTTGAACAACTCCTACAGTTGCCCTACATGCGAAAGTGTACACCTCCTCCTGCTCTACATGATATTCATTTTCCAGTATTTGATCAGTTCTGTTACTTGCACTTCTTTGCCAAGATATTCGTGAATGGCAGCATCCATTTCATCACGGTGATTTGATCCTGCTCAGGTACACCAGGTATCAGTCCCATAACTCCTATAGTTGCCCAACAGGTGACAGTGTACACCTCCTCCTGCGCTACACGCTCCTCCTGCTCCTGTATTTGCTCAGTTCTGACTCTTGCTGTTCTTTTGGGAATCATTGGTGAATAGCGCCATTCGATTTGTTGTTTTACATTGAACCTGCTCAGATACAGCAGGCATCGGTCACCCAACTCCAACAGTTGCCCCACAAGTGATATTGTACACCTCCTCCTGTGCTACCTGCTCCCCATTCTCCTGTATTGGCTCAGTTCTAAGTTTTGCAGTGCTTATGTGAATCATTCGTGAATAATGGCATTCCATTCGTCGCATTGAATTGATTTAGCTTGGGTACTCCAGGCCTCGGGCGCACAACTGCTGCAGTTGCCCAACAAGCGAAAGTGTACACCTCCACCGGCTCCTCCATCCCCTGTATTTGATCGATTCCGATTAATGCAGTTCTTCTGCAAATCAATCATAAATAGATTCATTCGAATTGTTTCGTTCAGTTGATTCAACTCAGGTACTCCAGTCATCGGTCGCACAACTTCCACAGTTGCCCCACTGGTCAAACAAATAGCACTCCACCTCATACTCCTGTTTCTCCAATTTGAGATCGATTCTGATTCATGCACTTCTTTTCCAAATAAATCGTGAATTGATTCATTCGATTTGTGGTGTGGAGTAGATCCAGCTTTGCTACTCCAGGCATCAGTCGCGCAACTCCTACAGTTGCCCCACAAGCGAAAGTGTACACCTCCGCAGTGATGTCAACCATTCCGTCCGACAGCAGCGGAGAGTGGGCAGTGTGAGATTTCCCCAGGATGGACAGGTCGGCGGCAAGGCTGGCCATCCCATCCTTACTCCACAATGACAGCATAATGGGCAGGGACTTGCCAGGGAGGGTGACTTTGCCGTGGCAAGCTGTCATCTACCGTCCCAGGCTGACATCAGGCGGTTACAATAGGAATTTAGATAAAATCGACAATAGCCCTCAGAGAGCACGGTAAGAGACATGAATGGACCCATGCCCGGGTGCTGTGACACTTGTATCTAACTACATTGCTATAACATGACTAGGTGCGAAATATATGTACTTATAACCAATTTGTATAAAACTAGGTACAACTAATCCAGTCTATTCTCCTGACCTCAATGCAAGATCATTAAGCATCTGTTTCATTCATACCATATCAGACTCCATCGCTCCAAAGATCAACCCCTGCCCCACCCATGATCACAGGCTTCACATCTTCTCTTGGTGCAATTGTGGTCGGTTGACTGTCGTTGATCACTTCAACATCGAACCGTAGGATCAGGCCCTCCAGGAAATTGGAATCCCTCCTTTGGCTGCACCTGCTGTTCCACCATGGGTTATCACCAGTCCGCTTCGTCAGCCCGTATTGTCACCCTGTATTGTCACCCCATATCCATAAGCCTCATACAGGTTGACTATCTAAGTATATCTGTAACAGTAGTCCCACCACACTAGGACTTAAAGTGGAGCTCAGAAAATGAGTTAAGTCCGCATGGCTAGTCTGATGGCCAGAGCTTTCGTGTAGTTGACTGGAAACGTGTCCTCTATTCTCAGGTGGCCACGATCTATGTATATATAGTGTTGAGCCACACATGTGACTCGGAACGTAACCCTAACCCAATACGTACATCCTACATCCACCTCCCTCCACAGAAAGCTTCCTGCCTATCCGCCAAAAGGAAAAAAATGAAAGAAAAACAGTTTCATCGCCTTTCCGCTCTTAGGTTGCCCTTGCTGCAATTCTCGCGCTCTTTCTTGTCGGCGGCAATCATTTGGTTTCAATTGTTCCCGCCTTCGTCATTGCAGACGGGTTTGCGGGGCGTAGGTTCTTAGGGAGGAGTTTATTGAGCTTTTCGTCATTGAGTGTAGCTGCATACTCTTGAACTGTGTCTCTGGCTCCGAAGCGGGTGAGGTTCGTCTGCGGTTCCCATGTTCTCTCTTCTTCTGATTCGCCTTCCCATTGTACTCGGAACTGGGCCATGCCGTCTTCGCTGGTTCGCCACTCCCGGATAGCTTCCACTCCTTGCTCTACTTCGCCGCTCTTGCCGACTCTGATCGGTGGTGGTGGGTCTTGTGGTCGGGACTCGTCGATAGTGCACCGCTTGAACTCGCTGACATTAAATGTTTTGTGTATGCGGAGGTGCTGAGGCATGTCGGTGATTTCTAAGGCGTTGCCCTTGCCGCGCTGTGTGCCGAGTGTATATGGGCCGACATATCGCTGTTGTAGTGCTCGACTAAGCCGCACACCCGTTTGGTTTGTTTCGGTGCCTGGTGCTGCTGCGCCGTAGCTCAATGGCATGTTGCGGGTGTTGATCATAACTCTGTCGCCAGTCTGGAAGTTGTGTGGCTGACGTTTCTTATTTGCCTCTGCGGCTTGGGCGGCTTGGGCGGTCGCTAGTTGATCCTTAAGCTGGGCAAGAATGTCTGCCATGGTGGTCGCGAAGTTGACCGCTTGCTGCCCTCCTTGCCGGATTGAGTTTGCAGAGGTTGTCGCGGCGATGATATCGATGGGCATTCGTGGGACGTATCCGAGGTCTGCTTCAAATGGGGTTTTCTCAGTTGCCTTGTGCTTGCTAGCGTTGTATGCGAATTCTGCCAATGGAAGTAGCTTTGCACAACTTCTTTCGTTGCCTGCAGCGAAGGTGCGGAGGTAGCGTTCGATGATGCTGTTGACCTTCTCTGCAAGCCCGTCCGTCTGTGGGTGGAACGCCGTTGACATTCGTAGTTTAGTTCACCAGATTTCGTTCAGGTGCTGCGAAAAGTCGGAAGTGAATCTGACGTCTCTGTCGCTGACGATCGACTCTGGGATTCCATGTAGTCGGAAACACACGTCGATGAAGATCTCCGCGAAACGTTGAGCCGTGAGGTCTTTCTCCGTTGTGGCCGTCCAGATAGCTCTTTTTGTCAGGGCGTCAACGAAGGTGATGATATTGTCATTCCCATCGCTCACTGGAAGATTTGTAATGAAATCGATGTTGATGCGTTGCCACCGCTCGCTGGGGACTTCCAGTGGTTGCAGTAGGCCATATGGTTTCTGATTTGTCGACTTTGCCCGGTGGCATGCAGCGAACCCCTTGACGTACAGTTTGACCGTCTGATACTGGCACGGCCAAAAGAACCGTCTGCCGACTGTTGACGCCGTCCGATCGATTCCAAAATGTCCGCCTACTGCTGAGTCGTGTGCTTCGTACAACACCTTGATTTGGAGCTCCTTGGGTATGCAAAGGCTGTCGGTTGCGCGATGCAAAATCAGGCTGTCCTCGTTCATCCAGAAGAGTCGTACTCTATCTTGTCGTTGTTTCTTGTGTCCTGGGGTTTCATGGTCTTGGTTCGCCGCGGTGCCTTGGAGTTCCCGATATACCATGCCGAAGTAAGGGTCGTTCGGGTATGCTGCCCACACCTCGTCCGTCCAACCGTGAGCTTGTATAATGCTTGCATACATCAGTTCTGCCGTGAGGTCATTATTCTCCAGGTTATCAGGGGTCGTTCGCACTGCGCGTGGTAGTGGTGGGTCCTTATAGTCGGGCCGCCAGCTGAGCGCGTCCTGAATATAGTTCCGGGCTCCCGGTAGATACTCGATTTCGAAATCGTACTCCATCAGGTTCTGTAGGACTCGCATTTGCCGACTCGTCAGGCGTGGCTGTTTGAGGATATGCTGCAGGGCCGAGTGGTCTGTTTGAACCTTGAATCTGCCGGCACCATGGAGGTAGAAACGCCAATGCTCGATCGCATCGTTGACTCCCAAAAGTTCCTTGTCGTACGTTGAATATCTAGTCTCTGCATCGTGTAACTTACGGGAAAAGTAGGCGATGATTCTGTCCGTCCATTTGCCGACCTCCAGCTTTTGCATTTGCTGTAGTGTGGCTCCGATCGCGAAATCCGAGGCATCTGTCCTAACTAGGTATTGACCTCCTTTTTTCGATTGTAGCGCGAGTGCCGGGTGCGCCAGCATTGCTGCTTTGAGGATATCGATTGCGCTGGTCACCTGTTTCCACTTTCCCGGGTCGTTCTGTACTCTGTTGAACTCTGTCAGCGTTACATTTAGCAAGGCAGTCAGGGGGGCTGCGATTTTAGCGAAATTTTTAACAAAACGGCGGTACACCCCCGCAAGCCCGACAAAGCTGCGCATCTCTTTTGGTGTCGCTGGGTCTGGCCAGTCTGCAATCGCGGTGATCTTCTCTGTAGTCATCGACACACCATTTCCGTTGACCATGAATCCAAGGAAAGGTGCTTCAGCTTTACCGAACTGACACTCTTTGCTTTGCAGTCGAAAACCCTCCCGGCGGACTGAATCGAGTACTGCCTGCACGTGTTTCTCGTGGGTCTCCGGGTCTGTGGAATATATCATGATGTCATCCAGGAACACGATGCAATAGCCGTCGTCGATGTGTTTCCTCAGAAGGTCTGTCATTAACCTCATGAATTCGCTTGGTGCATTGGCCAGGCCGAACTGCATTACCAGCCATTCGTACAATCTGTCGGGTCCGATGAAAGCTGTCTTCTCAATCGAGTCTGGGTGCACGCGGTGCTGATGGTATCCGCTGTGGAAGTCTAGCTTGGAGAAGCATTGGGTGCCTTGCAAGCGTGCAATAAGATCTTCTGGATGTGGCAAGGGGAAACGATCCTTGAGTGTGATTTTATTAAGAGCTCGGTAATCGATGACCATTCGGAGCTTTCCATTCTCTTTTGGTACGAAGAGCACCGGGGCTGCGTATGGCGAGTGAGAGCTGCGTATCTTGTATTTTTCCAGTAGCTCGGCCGTCTGATTTTTGTACTCTTCCCACTCTGCCGCCGTCTGTCGGTAAGGGCTGCGGTGTGGCGGATGTATCCCCGGGATTGTTCTGATATGGAAACCACCAGATGCTCTTGTTGGCGGCAGTCCTTCGGGTTCCAGGAAAAGGTCGTGGTATTGTGCTCGTACACGTCGCTCGAACTCCGATAATTCAGTCTCACCACCGACCTCTGGTGTCCCCTCTGCAGTCATGCATTCCATCCAGATCGCCGCACATTCTGCCTTGAATGTCGCCTGGTCGACGATTTCCCCGATTATCACTTCGTCCATGATCTCGGCTCCGAGCTCCATCGCTAAGAGTTCTCCCACCGTATAGTTATTGTTTTTCGGTTGTACTGTCTCTCTCTTTGCTGCCGCCGCAAGGAGTTGGGTATTTCTTCCTTCGCCTTTCTTGAGTCCGTCGATTCTCTATTTGAAACGGTTCCCATCCCCATCGCCGCCTAACCATAGCCGGTTCTTTTTATGATTGACATGGTGTGGGATCTCTTCCATCCAGTCCTTTCCCAAAATAATGTCACATTTGGCTAGTGGGTAGACGACGAACCATCCTTGGTATGCTAGCCCGCCGATGTCAAGGTTTAGGCGTACTTCCTCCAGCGGTAAGGTTTCAACTTTCCCCGCGGTGGTCAGTTGCATGTTTCCATGGTTTCGAGCTTTTGGTTTGCCGTTAGGTAGCGTTTGTAAGAAATTCGGACTGACGAACTTATGGCTGGCGCCGCAATCGTATACAGTGTATGCTTGCAGTCCCTCTTCTATTTCTCTGTCTGGTGAGTGACTGGGTGAGTATAACACAGGGAGGTTGAAACGAAGCAGATTTGAGCTATCTCTTTCGGAGTAAAACAAATTAACATTAGTACTCTTATGAACTCTATCTCTGCCTGTATGAACCCCCGCCCCTGTTCCCCCCGTACATTGTGCCTCTGGAGGTGCTGTGCACTCGGCAGCACCCCCTAGGCGTTTCCCGCATTCTCTCCCGCTTGGCCTACTGTCTCGCCCTGACCTCCTGTCGCTTCCGTAGCATTCACCTCCTGCTGAGCATTCCCTGCCTGTTGGGCCCTACCTCCTCAACCACCTCGGCCACCTCGGCCACCGTTACCGTAACTCCCTCCACGTCCCCCACGACCTCCTCGCTCACCGCTGTGTCCACCGTTACTTTCGTCTGATGTCTCTCGGTTCGGGCAGTTATACGCCCAATGCCCATCCGTGCTGTGGCAGAGGGCGCATTCGTTGGGTGCTAGTGGGGGTCGGTTGCAATGGTAGTTGCTTCGTTTGCAGTTCGTATTTCTACCGTACATCGCCGAGATTTCGGCTTCCCTGGTTTTGTCTTTCGGTGGGCTGGTGGTGTCAGAGTCGGCTACAAACACCATCGATCTCTCCAATGTCGGTTCTCCACCCATCTCTCTCTGGAAATTCAGATATTGGATGAACGATTTGTAGGCCCCCTCGTTCGGTCATAGTTTTGACCCGTATGCTTCTAGTAGCTGCTGTTGGGTCATCGGCGAGTGTGGGTCAAGTTGTAGTCGTAGTTGCCGGAACTCCTCGTCGAAAGTAGCTACATGCCCCTTGGCCGTGATCGTGAGACGTTGCTACTCGTCCTCGAAATTACGGAGTGCATCCAACGGAGTGAACTCCTCCTTCAGGCTCGTGCAAAAATTGACCCATGTCTGGTACGGTTGGCTATTCGGGTACTTGGATGTCGCCTACCTGACGGCAGTCTCGTTTAGTTGAAGCAGGGCATATCGGGTCCAGCCGTCAGTTCTTGGAGTGCCCTCGCTCATCATCGTTACTGTCGTAGGGGTGGCGATGCCGCTTCCGCCTGGGGTTTTGGTGTCATTGGTTGTAAGCCATCCAATTTCGTAACAGCGGGCTTTGAACTGGCGTTGGAGGTCGTTGATGAAATCGCCCACAATCTGCATATCTCTCCCCCCCTTAAATACCAGTAGTCGTTTCGGGTTGATTGTGAACGTCGCACTTCTTGTCCCAGTTCCCGCGTTGTGGTTCAGGTTTCGTGGACTGACCGAAATAATTGTTCGTACTGCTTGTTCCGCCGTTCTTGTGGCTTGGTGTGCTTCGGCCAGTTGCGTTCTGAGTTGGGCAATTTCCTGCTGTGCCTCCTCCGCCTGTGCTCCCGCCGCTAGCGCTTCTCTCGTTGCCCGCTCGACATCCTCCTCTCTCCCGCCGTTTGCCGCTGCTCATAGTTGTTGATCCTCTGTTCTCAATTGTTCGTTCTCCATTGCTCGCTCCTCTGCTTCTTGGAAGCATTCCGCCCAACAATCATCCATCGCGGCGATGAATCGTCTCCACCGCTCGACCTCCTCTGAACCGTTGATCGCTCTCTCTACTATCCAGTTGCGATACTGGGTGAATTCGTTTGTTCTGGGGTCTTCATCGTCCGGGTCTCCCAAGAGGTTAACTGGGTCCCCCGGGTACTCAGGGTCGTGGTACCACGGTTCGTTGTTGCTGTTGCTGCTCGCGTCCGGCTGAGGTGGCATCATGCTCTGCCTCGGCACTCTTTTTGGGGTCACTGAACGTGCCATTGGGTCTCTTTCTCTTTCTCTGGGTCTTTTTCTCCGGGTCTCTTTCTCTGGGTCTCTTTCTCTGGGTCTCTTTCTCTGGGTCTCTTTCTCTGGATCTCTTTCTCTGGGTCTCTTTCTCTGGGTCTCGCATGTGTTCTCGCACGTGGTTTCGCTTGTCGTTTCGTGTATAGTATCTCGTGATCTCTCTTTGACGTGTCGGGGGTCTCGGTGTAACGTGTGGGGAATTGGGTCTCTGTGTAAAATTCTCCTAGGTCCTCTCGATCTGCTCAATTGCGTTCGAATTCTCGCTGCCAAAGCACCGGAATCGAAGGCAAAGGAGGGTGTTGACATGTTGCTACCAAGATGTAGTTGACTGGAAACGTGTCCTCTATTCTCTGGTGGCCACGATCTATGTATATACAGTGTTGAGCCGCACATGTGACTCGGAACGTAACCCCAACCCAATACGTACATCCTACATTTCGATGCTGACTAGAGCTTCAACTGGCCAGAGCTGCACTACTGGCCAAAGCTTGAGCTTTGGATGCGGGCCAGAACATGAGCTTCGCTCGCAGACCAGAGCATCTTGCTGGCGGCTGAACCTTGAGTTTACCGCGCCAGATAACCTTGAGTATAGTGCTGCCGCCTGATCTGCAAGAAAGCATGAAAGTGTATCTGCGCGAAAGGAAATATGCAGCGAAAGTCGGCGGAAAGCATGAAAGTTCGCCGCGCTTTCAAAGTTGGGGCCGTCTGACACCTTCAAGTTTCGCTCAGTGTTCCTAAGCGGCCCGGCCTCCATTTTGAAAGCCTGTGCTAGCGGCGGCCCGGCCCGGCCTGGGTCAAAAGCCGGCCTGCACCTGATTTACACAGCTAGCATCGGCCTACATCTGCCTGCATAAGCCTTGGTCTGGTTGATGGATGGAATACGGCAATGGCAGGGCTACGATAATTGAGTTGGATATGGTTCATGTTTCGCACTTTAGAGAGCAGAGAATCTTTCGAACAAAATATTCTGTTTAGGCTTAGTTCCGCCAAGAACAGCCGGCCGGCTGCCAAGAAGCCTGCAGGTCCGGCCCGGCCCTCATTTGAAAGCCACCGGTAAGGCCGGCCTGGCCGCTTAGGAACACTGGTTTCGCTTTCGCACCGGTGAAAGCCTGAAAGAGCCTGAAAGCAACTCGTACAGTTTTGTGATGTGAAATGCTGATCAATTAATGTGATTCGTTCATGTGAACGCAATGAAGATAGAATAAAACCATGTTTAATAGACTTGGCTTCGGACAATCGATATATAACTAGTCAGTGTTCGAAACAGGCCCGGCCAGCCCGAGAGGTATACTTGCTTTCATGGTTCCCACTACCCCATAGCTGATTACTTCGGAACCAGAGCCTTACCTGTCAATACTTTCGGTCAAAGTATTCTTCTTTAGTGTGTGTTTGACGTTTCCAATTTATAGCATAGTCAGTAATGATACCATGGCTTTATAACATTTTCAATGTGTGGGTGCCACCCGCGGACATGAATCGCGACTTATCACTCGGCCCGCTAGGGCTTGCAGGCCAGCTAGGCTTCTCTCCTGAAAAGCCTGCGCTAAGGGCGGCCGGCTAGGCTTGATATAAAGCCCGCAGGCCGGGCCTCAAGACGTCATGCCCGGCCCGGCCCGGCCCCTTTCGAACACTGTAACTAGTAGTACAAGTGAGCTTGTGAATCATTCTATGAACCAGTTCGAACCGTTGACAACACTGAAGAAGAGACGGTTTCAAATGATGGCATAGAGCACAATATAATTATAGCTGCAGCAGAATGTTGAGCGATCGTAGGGATCACGATGATGATGTACAGCGTAATGATTATTTTTGATATAGCATAATCGGCAAATATATGTACTGGTCAGTTCAAGGATCCGTGAACTGACTGGTTCGTTCACAAAATGTGGGACTCCGTGAACTGACTAGTCACTCCGCAGACTGACATTCTCCGTGAACTGACTAGAACACACTATATCTGTTCATATATAAGTCACTGATTCTGCCTTGTGATCTTTCAAACAACTAATATTGTATATTAGTATCACAGCTGAGGAATAGACCGAATGTGATTTGACCGAGCTGGATACTGAGGAAGGACAAGTCTCGAGGAGGAAGAGGTCACTGGTGAGGAGGAGGTGGTGGAGGCTGTGGAGGAAGAGGGCGACGAGGAAGAAGAGATAGGTTCAAATAAAGATATGAAGCATAGTGTAATTGTAGTTGCACGACGACGTTGAGGGATACAGCTGATCGAAGGGATCATCATGATGGTGTACAGAGTAATTTTTTTTTTTAGTTGGGCATAATTGGCACTTTTATATGTACGCTCCACGAATGGGCTAGAACATTCTGTCTGAGTCAGATTTAGCCAACATGCAATATCGTTAAATGATCACCACTTCTGAAATGCACACAGACATAGTTAGTTCCACAGTCATATCATGGGATACTATTTAGTTTGCTGTAGTGTAATTCCTACCTTCAAGATGACTCGACAGCTTGGGCTTCACATGCCCAGTTTTTCAAAGCGTTTATTGAATTCTGCGTATTCGGATGATCTTCACCGAGTATGCGAGAACAGAGTGAAGCTACGTTTTCCATCAGCGCAATAGCTTCGTCAACGCAACCTTGAGATTTGCGAGTATATGCAAGGTTATGCATTGAATCCAAGGTATTTGGATGCTCCAGACCGAGCACCCTCGAACTCGTCTCCATGACCTGCACTTCCAGCTGCTCAGCCTCCTTCCACCTCCCCTGGTTCCTGTATGTCGATGCGAGGTTGGCGATGCTGGTCAAGGTATCTGGATGCTCCAGACCGAGCACCCTCGAACTCGTCTCCATGACCTGCACTTCCAGCTGCTCTGCCTCCTTCCACCTCCCCTTGTTCCAAAATGTCGATGCGAGGTTGGCGATGCTGGTCAAGGTATCTGGATGCTCCAGACCGAGCACCCTCGAACTCGTCTCCATGACCTGCACTTCCAGCTGCTCTGCCTCCTTCCACCTCCCCTGGTTCCAAAATGTCGATGCGAGGTTGGCGATGCTGTTCAAGGTATCTGGATGCTCCAGACCGAGCACCCTCGAACTCGTCTCCATGACCTGCACATCCAGCTGCTCTGCCTCCTTCCACCTCCCCTGGTTCCAAAATGTCGATGCGAGGTTGGCGATGGTGGTCAAGGTAGAGGGATGCTCCAGACCGAGCACCCTCGAACTCGTCTCCATGACCTGCACTTCCAGCTGCTCTGCCTCCTTCCATCTCCCCTGGTTCCAAAATGTCGATGCGAGGTTGGCGATGCTGGTCAAGGTAGAGGGATGCTCCAGACCGAGCACGCTCTTTCTCGTCTCCATGACCTGCACTTCCAGCTGCTCAGCCTCCTTCCACCTCCCCTGGTTCCTGTATGTCGATGCGAGGTTGGCGATGCTGGTCAAGGTATCTGGATGCTCCAGACCGAGCACCCTCGAACTCGTCTCCATGACCTGCACTTCCAGCTGCTCTGCCTCCTTCCACCTCCCTTGGTTCCTGTATGTCGATGCGAGGTTGGCGATGCTGGTCAAGGTATCTGGATGCTCCAGACCGAACACCCTCGAACTCGTCTCCATGACCTGCACTTCCAGCTGCTCTGCCTCCTTCCACCTCCCTTGGTTCCTGTATGTCGATGCGAGGTTGGCGATGCTGTTCAAGGTATCTGGATGCTCCAGACCGAGCACCCTCGAACTCGTCTCCATGACCTGCACTTCCAGCTGCTCTGCCTCCTTCCACCTCCCCTGGTTCCGGTACGCTCTAGCGAGATTCGACCGGCTAGCCAAGGTATCACTATCCTCGCAACCAAGAAACTCCGCTCGCACTTTTGCGGAAGTTTGAGCTGCATCTTCTGCTTCATTGTAACGACCTGCATTTAAAAAGTACGAAGACATGAGAAACGATACCACTGCAGTCTTTATCGAATTTGTGTGTTGGCCTTTCGTTAACGCTGAAGCGTGAGGAAGATACACGCTCCACACAGGCCAATTCTCAACATCCCCATTGGGCAAGATCCCAGCTAGCACATTAGCTGTCGCTTCGGTAATAGTCTTGAACTCTTGTGGCGATAAGAATGCTTCAATTGAAACGTAGACAAGGGAATGCATCTCATATGCTCTCTTGTGCCCAACACTGGCAGTAAGAAGCGAAAAGTTGATGAGTTTGTTGATAGCCTCATTGAGAAAAAATTCGTCTTCACTGCCCTCTAATCCACTGCGGGCTAGCAACTCATGTGGGATACCCTGGCGATCAACGCAAGCCATCATTTTCAAAAGGGAACTTGCTAGAGGAGATTGTTCCTGGATTTGCCGAAATGTGATCGAAAACGTTGCCAAGATAGTTTCGACATTAGCGTACCTTCGGATATCGTTGAATGGCTTCGACAAAAGAATTTTTTGGGAATCTTTCGTGCTATTGAATCGCTTGAGGTAATCGGATGGTGAAAGTAGTCTGTTTTGGCGTAAAAACGATGCAACTTGTACGATTGCAAGCGGTAAGTACTGCAATTCTTTGAGTAACAACGAGATAGATTGACCATGTTCTACATGGTCAGCGACTCCGGGATAGTGGTGCTCAAACAGTTGCTTCGCTTCCTCCAGACCCAGCACCTCCTTACATAATGTATTGGTGCTAGCTAGCAGGTCCGCTACTTCATAATCTCTTGTTGTTATAATTACAGTTCCTTTCGTGCCTTGTGGAATATATTGTGCCAAACCGTCGCTTTCCGTACTTTGATCAGTACTATTCGTTATATCACGAGATAATTCGGGAAAGAAAACGAATTTATCGTCGGCATTATCCAAAACAAGAATCCAGTCACTGCTCTCCGGACGCTCGAACCAGTTCTTAACTATTGGCCGGATATCTTGCTTGAGATCGTCCGATCCCGGTAGTTTCACCAGTTCAGCTAGCTTGCGGTAATCCTGTTCAAATCGCAGTACACTTCCAGCGTGAACCCAGAAAACAGACCTCGAAACTCGTGATCGTGGAGCCTTGAATTCGTAAACAAAATTAAGTACGTCCTGGGTCTTTCTGTACTGCATCAGAACATTTGCCTTTGACCCTAAATCTTGGATTAAACATACCCGGCCCCGCCTAGACCCCACAGTGCTAGGCGTTGGTGGCCACCAGCATTATTCCCGCTTAGTTGGTCCTTTAATTTCTGAGATGTCCCAATATAGTCCGAATTTTGAGAAAAGGGAACAATGAAGTACAGAGAAGTCACGGGGTCTAGCAATATCAACCACCACCTATCAGTATTTGTATCATCAAATCTCCTCAATGCTAACGTTATTTACATACTGTATTCCCCGCGTAACCACATTATTTCGGGTGCCTTCTTCACCAGCTCTTTCAACTTCGAACGAACCGCCAGATAGTTGTGATGACCGCGGCTTGTGAACTTCACCAACTGTGAATGATCCGCAAAGATTGGAACTTGATTATGGACTTCCTCTTTAGGCATGAACCATGTTGCAGACTCCTTAGACACCATACGGACAGGTGTGCCAGTTCGCTTCCATTCTCCGCCTTCGTATCCTATTGCTTAAGTCAATATCATTAAGTACTCCTTCAGGGCATACTACTAACTGATTGTTTTTGTATCTTCCATTTCATAGAAAGACACAACGAAGCAGGATTTCAAACTTTCCTCGTAATTTCGCAAGAAAGCAGTGTGAAGCACTTCCAGTAGCTCTGAGCCTTGCATCAAGTTGGCCACGAACGGCGCGCTTTTCTTTTCCTTCATCAAAGACAACAGGTTCTCATCATTGAGTCCTCGGTTAGGGACGCCGAAGAGGAAAACTCCAACGCATGAGTTCAAGATGGCTTTATCGTGCTGGGAGCTGCCTTGGGCGGCATCAACCAACGCCTGTCCACTTAGTTAACCGGTAATGATACTGTATCAACATTCAACTTACCTGTTTAATCACCAGACCTCCAAGACTATGTCCCACAAATACTATTGGACGATTAATTGGCTGCATGCATTGTCAGAAATGGTCATCGTAACGAATATGTGATGTGTATGAAAGCATACCATCTCGTTATCATCGGAGCCTGTCTCACGAGCTGTTCCCACAGCAATTAGGAGCTGTCGCGCGAAGTCTGCGATACCCATAGTTGCCACAGCGCTCTGTAGGCCAGACTCGTAACCCCAAGCAAGGACCCTGAATTCTGGGAAATCAGATGGTACGAAGTCTCGTAACCACATTATGTGTGACTGTTGAGGAGATTTCCATGATCCAAAGGCATGTGAAGCAAGCCCAGATACGGCGATCAAACTGTAATAGGTATTAGCCAGATTCTGTAAGAACGCTACTCAACTCACTCGTATTTGTGCTCCGACACGGGATGGTAGAGCGGGGTGATGCCATAAAAGTCACAGTCAATAGTGATGGTAGCCCCACACAACTCAGAGGGAAGCTGTATAGACAACTGGCAGTTGGGGCGGCATTTCCTAAAAATCAACGGCTCGCTGTGGAATGTAATTGTAGCCACCAACCAGTCGATGTATGGTGCCAGTGTAAACACCAAGATGTTCTGAGTTGGAACCCCATTTTCGCATTCAAGACCACCGAGGTATTGCCGAAGACCATTCTGATCGATATTGGTAGGGATTAAAGCGAGCCGAAATGTACGAGGGTGTAGTAGCGAAGCATTTGTGGACTGGTTGACAGTTCGTGTACTCGACCGTTCAACGGAGGTTTCGGATGTTTTTTGCTGAGTCGGCTACTACAAGGTCAGTGGTTCTGCAGCTTATTGATCGAACGAAGGTGCCTTGCAGCTTTTCCGGGTCTCTTCGGAGAGGAACTGTCGGAGCTTGGGTGCCCTTTGCGTTTGCTTCTCGTATTCGGAGGCATTTTGGGGTGTACAATAAAGTGGAATATCGGCAACGGTGGATAAAAGCAGCTCGTAGATAAGTGCGTGCTCCAAAGTGTCGCGCTACACCATCAGTGTGTGGAAAGGTTAGGTATATTTCAGGCAGGCTGAGGGTTAGCAAATGTACTGTAGTTTCAAGATATGGCTCTCTCGTTACACCTCAGGAGAAACTGGGATAAATGGCACGAAAAATTATTGGTAAAATAACTGCGATACAGTTTTTAAGGAGTAAGAGGACAGAGAAGCGCTAGAAATAATAAAGATAAGGCATGGAGCTAAGCAATCGCTAACGACTTTTTATTTTTGAGTCATTTATCTGACCAATCATCGCTTTGGGTTCAACACGGAGTGCGCTGTTCGATTGTCCATGCATGTGCAATATGGTTGCTGTAGGTCCAGCTAATCCTAACCAATAAAGGGAGTGGTGGCCATCTTGCAACCTGCAGTAAAATAGTCTAGGAACCAACTTAGCCACCACACGTCTATATATTATGCTTTTGTAAATACGTGTTTTGGTAGTGATGCTCCGCACCGCCACGTGTTTCTTATCGCTGGTCATATGCGCTCAAGGATCCTGAACAAAAAATTCGCACCGTTTTGATCTTGGAGGTTACTTGACGACCCAAATATTTTCCCTATAGACGCAGTTGTTTGGCTCAGGCAAAATGGGAATTTTCAGCTGTATGTTAGGCGCTAATATTCTGTAAATTCGCAAGCTCCTTCGATCCTTAAATTGTCTTATCAGAGTCGAGAATCTCGGGTTCGTTTGCTGGCGACAAGGCCAGCACCAGTTCTACCTTATCCTTCCCTCTAATTTTGCTAATATTGCAACGCATATATCAGAAATTATGATTGCCTTACCACACCTCCGCAAGGTGGATTCCATGGTACTAGGGGTCTCAAAAATTCGGAGTGGAATGCAGATCGATCGATTCTATTTTAGGTCCGAACGGGGATATGAGTGCATCGAATTTTTATGTTTGAGTTCCACGGCAGCACGCACGGAACTGTATGGATAACACCATGCATAAGTAGATACCAGGTGGCTTGGCAGTTTTACGACACGGTCATTGACCTGTGACTGATCAGCTCCGGGAGTGTAAAAATCTAATGAACAAACCAGTGTTACCATCCATCTTCCCCATCCCAACCGCAGGAGGCACCGCCACCAATCAGAGCCATTCACTAGTGGCGAGTCAAGAATGGAAAGGCCGAGTTTCGAGTCCAGCGGGAGGGCCAATCGGAGGAAGAGTGAACGTGGGACTGACGAACTTTGCCCGGTTGTTGCACCAAAATAAAGGCTTGGCAAAAACAGAAACGACGGAATAAGTCAACCAACGATAGTAATCGAGAGAACTTACCTCAAACGATTCGAACACCGAGAGGACGACAAGTGCTGGTGGTGCGGACAGACGGCCCAAACATGGGAACACATTTTCCGCCATTGCAGCCGATGGAGAGACAAGCAGAAAGAGCTCTGGAAAGAGATGGGGAAGGCAACAGGCTGGAAAGCGGCCAGATGTGGGCACGTGCAGATATCTGAGCTGTTTTCCATGGAAATTTGCCACCAAGCGGTGATGGACTTCCTGGCTGCGACGGACGTTGGGAAGTTCCCGCCCAAGTGAGTTTTGTCTTATGGCGTGTTCAGAGGCGGTCAATCTTTTTGCGCTTTTCTTTTGTCAGCGGGGACGAAGGGTAGCGGGGGGGAGATCCGCCATCTAGCCGGCTCGCCCGGAGGCGCAGGTGATAAGGGGCTGTCAGACTCTAACTAGAGTAAATACAGTATGAATAAACAACAACCAGTGTTCCTAAGCGGCCCGGCCGGCCCGGCCTCCATACTGAAAGCCTGCGCTAGCGGCGGCCCGGCCCGGCCTGGGTCAAAAGCCGGCCTGCACGTGATTTAAAAAGCCTGTATCGGCCTGCATAAGGCTTGGTGTGGTTGATGGATGGAATACGGCAATGGCAGGGCTACGATGATTGGGTTGGATATAGATTATGTTTCGTACTTTGGAGACTTTCTTAGTATAGGCAGCAGAGAATCTTTCGAACAAAATATTCTGTTTAGTCTTAGTTCCGCCAAGAAAAGCCTGTAGGCCGCCAAGAAAAGCCGGCAGCCCGGCCTGGCCCTCATTTGAAAGCCACCGCTAAGGCCGGCCTGGCCGCTTAGGAACACTGACAACAACAACAACAGCGGGCACTGCCAATCGATTTTTAGCATCGAATTGAGTCTGGAACGGCACTCCCAGCACCTCTTGTCTGCCAGAGGAGGTCTGGCACACACTTCAGAAGCAGAGCATACATGCGATGTGACAAGTGATAGACCAACAATCATGGCAACACTGAAGGGAGGAAGTCCTACTTGAGTGACTATCGATGAGTCACCGATTGAGAGAGTAAGAGATATGGATATGTAAGAAACAGGAGACACGAATTGCAGGGCGGACGAGATGTCAGTAAGAACAATGATTCCAGTAATCCAGTCCACTTGGGGCAAATCAGCGCAAGTCTCTGGGAGTCATTAATACACTGAGCTACCGAATAGAGTCATAAACGGAGACTCATACACTCAGACTTACAAACCCAGACCAGCGTTCCCAAGCGGCCACACGGGCGCGGCTTCACCCAAGCCGGGCCGATTTAAGAGATTTTGAGATCACGCCGGGCCGGTTTGGGGTTTGCCGGCTTTGTGAGTTTGAATTTATAAACTCTGCAAATACCGGCGGGCAGAAGATATTTAAATCCTGCCGGGCCTGTTTACATTATCAACAGCCATATTTCATTACTGACTGCGAACATACAAGTGCATATATATCTGAAAGTACTAAGAAGATCGTCATAATCAATGTTCAACCCAGTCGTTCCATCACTACACACAGTGCCTGCCGATATCTATCACCGCCAGTATTTAAAGGCTCTGCCAGCATTCTTATAAATTTGACATTTGACCGGCTTTTTGGATCGGAAGCCTGGCCGGGCCTGACTGGCGCTGGGTGCTGCAGCATTTGACCTGTGTGGCTGCCAGTAGATTGCCGGGCGGTCGATCGGGCCGGTTGGTGTTGAAGCCGTAACGTCAGGTGGAGGAGAAACTCGTACAGTGTGTATATTCGTATCTAGAGAACTAGAGAAAAGAGAAGAGGAAAGGAGAACTGACTAACTGCTTCTCGTGAGTCAAGTGCCATACGGCCGAGATCCTAGACAACACATGAACCATAATCTATGAACCTGTTCAATAGTTGGGAACACTGACCCAGACTCATACCCCCAGACTCATACACAGTGTTCGCAACCGTCCCGTCCGTCCGAGATTGGTCAGGACGGGGACGGACGGCAAGAATCCGTCCGTCCGAGAGCAGGACGGAGACGGCGCCGTCTTTTTGAGGCTGGACGGAGACGGACGGAAAGGACGGCCGTCGACGGAGAAGTCTTAGCGTACATAAAAATAATTATAAGAAAATCATTTCAATTACTATTCTGACCGTGATGCAAGATCTGTGAGCATCTGCTCCATCCATACTATTTCTGACTCTGTTTCTCCAAAGATTACGCCCTCTGCACCCAGGATTTCATACATTCCGAAGCCTGTATAACATTATCGGGCTTGATTGGGTTTAGTCTAAAGATATACAGTAACCGCCCGATGACGGTGGATGACGGCCGACATTCCGTCCGTCTTGAGGAAGGACGGAGACGGACGGCCTTGGCGCCGTCCGTCCGTCCTGGAGAAATCTCGGACGGACGGGACGGTTGAGAACAGTGTTCCTAACCGGCCCGGCCGGCCCGGCTTTGCGTAGGCCGGGCCGGGCCGCCCTTAGCGGCGGCTTTTTAAATGAGGGCCGGGCCGGGCTTGCAGGCTTTAGGCCGGGCCTGCAGGCTTTTCCGGCCGGCCGGGCGGCTTTTTCTTGGCGGCCGGGCGGCTTTTTTCTTGGCGGCCGGGCGGCCGGCCTGCAGGCTTTATTTGCCAACTTATAAGTTCAATAGAACAAACATAAACAACATATTTTGTTTAAATGACACCCATTGCTGCTGCCTAAAGTCCTAAACTAAGAAAACCTCCAAAGTAAATTCAACCATGGTCTATCATAAGTTCATAATCCTGCCATCGGCCCATCACTGTAGTCCAAGACTCCAAATATCCACCTATTCCTTGAAGACTTTTCATATATCTGCAGGCCGGCCCAGGCTCATTAAATCACGTGCAGGCCGGGCGGCCGCTAAAAAGCTGGGCGGGCGGCCGGGCCGCTTAGGAACACTGGACTCATACATGATGGCACACTCGCCACTTGCCACTCACCACCCGCCACTTGTTATTTGAAGGCCTCGAATGAGGTCACCAATATACTGGAAGACGGCGGATTGACTCACAACCCCCAGACTCATACTCAGAGATGAGTTTTTGCTTCCCACTGGCTCCGCAACTGCTATTTCCAATTACGGCCTTCCATTGACTTCCATTGACTTCCACCAAGTTTCTCACTCTAATAGGCTTCTCCATTTTCACATTGGCACCCCCCGCCACTCTGACCTTCACTCCATTATATCCGTGGGACTTTCGGATTTTCTATGTACATAAGGCACAGATTCGCCGCGTCCATAAATTATCAAACTTGAACTTTGTTCTACAATTGCATACCCATCATCACTGAAACATCGTTTGCTTTGTATTGCATTACATTCTCAACACCATGTCATCTGCATCGCTATCAGATTAACGTAGCAGTCAGTACTGGTAGTAGTGAAGACTTTCAACACTTAGATGTTGAGTGTGAGTATTGTGAGGTGCAGTTCTCAGAAGCATTGGATGCAAATTGCCAGGCACAGTCTGTGGGATCTGCATCTCCGAATCGAATTTCAATCACTCCCTTGACTTTCTCAAGTCCCGTCGTATCTACAACGCCCTCTATTTCACACAAAGGTCGATACTTGACTTCTTTCATTCATACCATGATATGATTATTGTGTCTGGTGGAATCAACTACTGGAAGTGCTCATATTGTAAGTCCGCCTGCAATCAACTCGCTCTCTGGCAGTTTTGATCAGGAATACCGGTTCAATGAAGTATAAACTGGGCCGTGGCTAGGAACAGTCAAAATATGACTGTCCGGCGGGGATGCGGCGGGCATACGCCACCTTGCTAGCGGCACCCTCTCCAACACAAAGACAAATTATAACACCCAAACTAACTTCAATTCGCAGCTGCTATTATGTGATATCTATGTGCACTGCAACCTGCGGCTAATGAGAACCACAGAAGTCCTCCTACCCACGCATATTTTCCCTTGTAACTAATCGTGTTTGTTTTTTTTTTATTCGTACTGTATTCACTCTAACTAGGTTATGACAGAGCTAGAGTATGACCGAGCCCCTATTCTCGCTGGAAAGCGGGCAGGTGTCGGCAGGTACAGATATCTGAGCTGTTTTCCATGGAGATATGTGGCAATGCGGTGATGGACTTCCTGTCGGCCACGGACATTGGGAAGTTCCCGCCTACGTGAAGAATTGAGGTCGGTGGTGTCTATCATTATCTTTATCTTTTGCTTTCCTTTTGTCATGGGATGTTTTTGTTAGGAGTGGTCAGTCATTTTCATTTCTTTTGTCAGCGGGGATGAAGGGTAGTAGGTGGGAGCTCCGCCATCTAACCGGCGCGCCCGGAGGCGGGGTGGGTGATAAGGGTCTTGTCGTACTCTAGCTAGAGTAAATACAGTATGAATAAACAACAACAACGAGCCTATATCCCCTCTGCCTCCACGCGGGCTGGCTAAATGGCGGAGCTCCCCACCCGCTACCCTTCATCCCCTTATTATCAACAAGAAAAAGAGTAAAAGATTGAAGGTCTCTAACCCCCGTAAGACAAAAGAAAAGAGAAAAGAGAGAGACCACCGCCCTCCGCACCTCCGCTCACTATCTGGCTATTGGCTCGACCAATCAGGTTACTTGCATCCAGCCAAAACATGGACGCTGTAACTGATCGTATTTGTGGTTTTTAGTGCTCTTGTTGATTGGATCTCCCCCTTTGTCGCAAGCCGATGCAATTACCGAAAGAGTTTGTAGAACAGAGTTGAATATACAAGAGTAGGCTTCTAGAGCTTGCCCGAAATACACATGAGTTGATTGAAAGATGACCGAAGGAGACAGTATTAGCCGGCAACATGTAGAAGTAATAGCGATTGCTTCAAGTACACATAAGTCAAGTTGCTAAACTGTTAAATTGGTGTGCTTATATCGTGACCCGGCAATCATGACATTTTGTGTGGTAGAGTATGCTCACCGCATCCCCGAGGCCGCCGGACAGTCACACTTTGACTGTCCCTAGCCACGGCCTATAAACTGAGTGGAGGAACCACAAAGCCAGCTCGCCATTTGCAGAAACATCATTCAACAAAACTTAAACTGAGAGTTCCAACCTCTTCTCCCATTGTTTCAGGGTTAATCAATGCAGCTACGCAGCTCGATCGCCAGCAATTCAATCAGAAAGTAGCTGATGACTTGCTCCTCAAATGGATCATTCATGCAAATGTTGCCTTTAGCATGACCAGTGTTCCCAAGAGGCTGGCTGGGCCTGCATGTCACGGGCCAGGCCGCTGAATGGCCTATACAGACAGGCTTTACACAGGCGGAATCCATGAATGACTGAGCTAACCGTGGTTATTGAGGCCCATAGTTTAACTGCCCACCCCTGCTGGTGACTATAGTCTCAATAGGTACCTCTCAATAATGGTCTTATAAATCGCAAGTTGCACTATAAATACAAAGATCAGAGCTCCAAATATGTGTGCATTTACTTCTCCTTCGTAATTGCTTCCTCGTGCAGTGCATCCAGCATCTGCTCCATATCCCGAATCTCAGTGTGAACCCCAGCAATCAGACCTTCATGTTTCCAAGACTTGCAGCATTCCAATGCTTCAATTATAGCATCCCCCAAGCGACTTCTCCCGTCAGAGATTGTTATCTTTGCACCACTGAATACGCGCTCCGGCTCAGTAGACATTGCAGGGATACTCAGTGTCTCGAGAGCCATTCTGGGCAGATGTTTCCACTGAACATCGAGCCTACTTCCAAAACCCATTATGATACCCCGTCTGTAAATCAGTCAAATCTGGGGAGATTAAGGTCAATGAGGGCTTGAATGATGTAGGGCCGGAAGGGCCGGAATTGTTTGTTTCGTGTATTTAGAAGGTTGTAGAACTGTTTGTTTGCCTGTTTGGCTGTTTGTTTGTTTGACCCTTGTTTTTGGGTTTGTGGAGGAATAGCCATCGCCTCACTGCTTGTTTTCTTTGTGATGGCAACAGTATATATAGAGGGCTTGTCTGCTCTTTTGCTCCAGACCTTTTGCGCAATAGACTCAACAAGTTTTATCCTCTCTACATCGCTGTGCATCTTGCTACCTTCACCCCGAAGGATCGGCACAACAAATGAAAGCTCAGAAGCAGCTCTACAAGTAAATGAACTCTGATATCCAAGCCGACCAGCCTTTCTAGAGTGATAAGAATCGCAGCTTGGCATAAAACCCGTCCAATACCGCCCAGGATTTTGCGTTTTTGTCATCCCAAATCCTGTCCTGGGGGGGATGACCGGATCTGAAAATCGTACCATTGGCATCCCGTAGTTCTCGCTACTCCACTGGAGGCTGTAGTTTTCAAGGATCTCTGGGAACGACTGCAAATTGATCTTTCTGATTTTCGTCATTTGGGCCAGAAATTCAAATCGTACTTGCATGTACGAGATCACTTCAGTAAATCCTCAGCTGTCTATCCTATGGAATGTAAAGACATCGAGAGTTAGTGAGAACCACGGGATGGTAATGGGACGGTTTACATAGTCGGTTATCCTATCCCGCGAAGGGATTTGGGATGCCAAAATGTCGAAATCTCATGCGGTATTGGGCGGGATGCCGTGTCATTTCGTGCCAAATCGACACAAACAGTCGCCGAGTATGAAGCCCGGCATTAAATTGAGATTGGACAAGCGAGGCTAATTGAGCTCAACAAGGAGATCATTTAACATCAATCAAGCGTCCTTATCCGACAAATATTCGTCAGAATGATCAAAACAAACAAAAAACTACTCCACCTTGAGCCCCACCTTCCCGATTTAGCCTCGGCTAAAATGCAACCCCGGCAACGGAACGGTCCGAGCCGCATTTGCTAAGTTCATCTCGAGATAGCTGAACTTGGCCCTCCGGGATATTTTCTGCAGCCTATCACTAAATTCCTTTGGAATATTTCAAGCTGGATACCAGTGGAGGGACCTGCAATGATACGGAAGAGTTTGTGCGAGCTAGTATGCCAAGCTAGTTGGGTATTGGTAAGGTAAGGATGGATCGGAGGTGCCGGACGCTGCTTCCGAGGGCTAGGCTAGATTGTTACAAAACACAGGGATCTGAATGTTTCCTCCCTCACGATCGCGACATGCCAGAACTCACAATCGACACGAAATAATGATTCACTGATTTGAAGCCAAACGGACATTATGTGCTTTACTGACGCGGTTGTCCCTTTTACGGCTGGAGTGCAAAGAACTGTGACGACCTGCTTTCCCATATATCTTCACTGGTGTGGTGTGTTATCGATATCTGTCGTACAACCGTGAATGAGGATGCAGAAAATTTTTGCCGCCAAATCAGAGGAAATTATTACATATTATTCGGTTTAATTTACAATATAACCGGCATCATATAGTAGAATTGCGTAGCACTCTTTTACTTCGAGACCTGGTACCTCTAGGGCTTGTAGCATATTCTACGCGTCGGATTTTCAAGTTTCCTGATACTTATTAGTGCCCTACGCGACATCTCAATTTACAATGACTACTCATCTAATTATCATGACAACATATTACAGCCGAATCGCTATTAAATCGAACCAAGTGCCGGCTGCAGAAGCAATGAAGCAATGAAACAATGAAGTTCAGGAACAAATACTCCGCTGTGCTACCCTGAAATACATGGGTGATTTTAGGCTGCAGGCCACCAAGGAAGGGCAAGATCTGTATATGATCTAATCTTATCGTAGTCATCTAATCAATGACAACGGTACTTGCGAATCTATTGATGACGTCACACCAAATGCCGAAACATCCACACGGTGGCACAAAGCACTGCCTGCTCACTTTGGACAGCGTTAACCCCCGCAAGTGTAGCTCCGTCAGAATCATTTGAATTGTTCATACTCATGTGAAATTTCGGGTGAGATTTTGTTGGGTTGTTAGCGTCCCCCATGCAGTGCGGCACAGTGTGTTTCAGCACAAGGCACACGACAGAGGTTTCACTGTAGGAGTCCTAAGAACTGTGACGACCAACGTTCCTGTATATACACATACTGGAATAATATGTTCTCTTGTTTTATGAACAGTCACTAGTGCGACGACTTCACAGCTACCGTTATTGTACAAAATGTAACAAGCCTTCTCCCTGAAATTCTCATCTTCATTAACTCCCTTATCTATACTTACCCGTGCTCACTATACTAACTATCCCTCAGCAGCCACCAGCTACACATCATCACCGGTAGCTTCCAATTCTTCAACCAACACTCTGACCCACTCCGTTACCACCGCACCTGCTTTTCCAACATCCGCCTCTATCTTCCACTTCCCATCATACAAGCCAGCGTAAACATCAAAACCAAATACCATACCTGACTCGACTGCTGCATCGAAGGGAACTACCAAAGTGAACATCATCTTTGATGATTCTTTGCCATCATCTTTGAGGAATGTCTTGACTGCTATATCCTCATCTAGCGTCTGACTGGGAGAAACTTACTGATCGAAGTACATAGCTATCACTGAACGTATCTTACCACATTTCTGAGTATTAGGTTGAGAGTCCGGGAGGATGACGAATATGCAAAGCCCAGCCTACAGAAGATATGCAATACACTGGATTAGTTGGCAAAGAGGTTGCCGCTGGGGTTTCTGTGGGGATATCGAAGCTGGGAATTACCATCTAGGGTGGGCCCACGAGGAGGGGATGGAGGAGCTGTTAGCAGATGTGTAAAATCTGAAAATGGACAGGAGGTGATGGAGCGGGGGTTAAGACTACGTTTTCGAATGCATAGACTCCCGCTGGGTAGCAAATGAGGGGATTTTTGCTAAGTAGAGCTTGAGGATCCTTGATGGGGGAAGCTTGGGGAATATATTTGCAGGTACTATAGTTACAAGTCGCTATGGATTATCACGTCACAACAAGAGGGGGCAATGATTCGTTTTCTTTCTGATTATGTTGACAAAAGATTTAGTCCGAAGGCCGTCAAGACTACCTAGGTGGGCACTATACTTAGCGCGGATGTGGTAGGGTATTAGCTCTCCGACTACCGCAGGCTGTGCTTCTGGTAGCCTCAGGCTTGGTGCAGTGCCTACTTCTCGGTGTACCTCGGGCTTGGCACGTGCCTAATTTTTTGTTTTGTTTTATTCATACTGTATGCACTATAAATAGAGTATGACAGAGTCCATATTCCCTCCGCCTCCAGCGAGCCGGCTAGATGGCGGATTTCCCCACCCACTACCCTTCGTCCCCTTCACACCGGGGGGCTGGCACCAGTGTTCCTAAGCGGCCCAGCCCGGCCTCAATTTGAACAGCCTGCACCGCAAAAAGTCTGGCGGCCGGCCAGCTTTTTAGCGGCCGCGATTTTGGAGGCCAGGCTTCATGCAGGCCGGCCGGGCCTGGTCTCTTAGGAACACTGGCTGACACCGGGATTCGTGCCTGATTTTCAGTGGGCCTCAGGCCTGAGTACAGCTTCACACCAGGTATGATTTATTTTGGTATTTATATCTATTTTATTTCTCGCTTTGTACGATATACATTCAGCATCCTTCCATTATCTTTGTTCATTGCTCGCAGCAGATTATAATACTGTGAAATGACCCGTTTAAGGTTTCTTCCGTTGATATCTCGGACAAGGTTAGTGTTCGGCACGAGACGAGATATCCCGAGTCCCCGTCTCGAGACAAAAGCCCGAGCCTGCCGAGTCCAGGGTAGCCACAAGACGGGATATCTCGGGCCTTTTTTGAGCCAGACTCGAGATATCTCGAGGTCCCGTGGGTGATGTCTCATGACAGTATCGGCCGAGAAAAAGATCATTACCACCGATCTTTCTCTCTCTCTCTCTCACTCACACACACACTCTCTCTCTTACGCTCTCGAGTTCTTTATGCTACATCTTCGAGTTCCAAGCTACACCTCCTGTCAACACATCCTAATCCCGGTACCACTATGTCCAACCCTGCGAGTACTACATGTTGGAGCGGTTTGTTGAGTTCGTTATCACGTGGTTTGGGTTAGGTTTTAGCGCAGAGCCGCTTGTACTTTAAGTTCTGCATACGTGTCATTTAGACAAGACAGTCAAGAGAGAAGGTTCGGTACAACACTACATCTACCTCTGCCACTGCCCTTACAGAGCCTCAGAAGCCTGAGGTCGCTGCCATTGAAGCTCAGTTCAGACCCGTCTAACAGGAAGATGGTGTAAGTAATACTATGTAGAGGGATATGTAAAGCTAAGAAGTGTAGGAAGAGGAGGCTGCAGCGGCTGGGGAGCAGGAGGATGAAGGGGATGGGACTTAGGAAAATGAGATGGAAGCCGCAAACTGATATCCTGTATATATCTATATATAGCCACGAGTACTCGAGAGCTCGAGCAAACCCACTCCCATATCCCGAGGTTACGAGATATATAGGGTGGCGGGACGAGATGTCCCGGGCTATACTGAGATCTCGTCTTGGCTCGTCTCGTGCCGAACACTAGACAAGGTGCACATTGGTAGGCTAGCATTGTTAAAACGTTAGCATTGCTTACTGTCTCAAGATTATCTCACATCAGTGGTAGGAGAGCTCTAAACATCAATTCTCGCAGAAGAGTCGAAGTGAAGAGCATGGTGGATCCAGATCTGGACTCAAATAGACGAGTTACTGCCTCAAGATGAGTAAATATTTCAGTATCAACCAAAACACCTCCAACCACCGCTGAGAGGATACTAGCAATATGCCTGGATAATACCTACTATCATATTCACAAACTCCATTAGTCTCAAAGTTTGGTTTTGTGTATATTATCATATTGTCTCTAACTGCTCTACATTACATTGTATTGAAATTCTCTACCAACATTAAATATTTAACTCTCGTCTAATCTAAACGACTGGATACAGCCAGAATGCGAAAACTGAGGTTGCAGAATTGATATCTGTGCCCAAGAAACTCGTGGGGTTGTGCCCATGCTCTGTACTATGTATTAATAGAATTGTAAATTAGTAATACTGTAGTAACTGTACTTAAATACGTACCCAAGGTAAGATTATTTGTAAGATAATCGGAACGGAAGAGCAGTTAAGTAGTGCCTAATTTAGCTACACTGGCACTTCGGAGTTTGACAAAGAGCGACGTCTACGTTCCGGGGTCGAAATAGTTCGTTAGCCCGTCCATCCCCCAGCGCCCCACCTCCTCATTATCCAATCTCGGGTGAGATAATACAAGACCAGAGCCCTACCCGGGCAACCGGGGATGCGTTTTTT
The DNA here is from genome assembly GCA_015178995.1 of Trichophaea hybrida. Taxonomy (NCBI): domain Eukaryota; kingdom Fungi; phylum Ascomycota; class Pezizomycetes; order Pezizales; family Pyronemataceae; genus Trichophaea; species Trichophaea hybrida. The sequence goes on along the minus strand of WHVE01000370.1, from coordinate 19,028 downwards.
TCCCGAATTACTTGCGGGATGTGTTTGGAAGTGATATAGAACGGTTGTATATCCTAAAAGTGGCATGAGTCGTACTGTACCAGGCCACTCGATCACAGCTCCATCACTCGCCTTACTGTTACACCGAGTTTTAAGACAATTCATTTCAGGTTACCGAACAATATAGCAGAACAATTTTCCCTCATTCAAAATCTGGTAGACTCACCCGGTGCTGCCAAGCGGTATGGTTAGGCGCCGGAAAGCAAATACCCGAACTAAGTAGGAACGTTTATTTATAGCATGGTAGCTCGTCACGTACACATCAAATTCCGCCCCCATGCATTCCTTCAACCGCCGATCCCGCGACTGAAACACAAAATTATCTATTTTTGTGGGTTGATTGTCAACCACTGCTCTACGATAACGAGAGAGGGTTTATGCTGTGCGAGCCTGTCGCTTGAGTAAACTTGTAACCAGGGATAGTAATTTACAGGTTGTTCTGCGGACTTGATTGGAGCACGTTCTCAGGGAGCAGGCACGTTGAATATTAAGTGCTTTTTGCGAACAAAGATTACATGCCTGACGACCTACCTATCTCCACACCCTGCAGTGAAACCATACCTCAATAATCGATGGTATATTAACACCGTTGTGGACCGTGGTAGGGCGAAACAAACAACCAGATTTTACCTACCTTCAAGCAGCGATGAAGTGTGCCGAACCCCCAGCCCCGGAACCGATTGATGTCTGTATTCTTATGGGAAAGACTGGAGTTGGGAAAAGCAGTTTAATAAGATTGTTGGGAGGAAAAGATCAGGCCGACAAAGAGCCCGCTGTTAATGACGGTATCGATTCATGTGAGTATGCCCTCTCAGTATCAGATGCAAGCCTAAATGCGCTCCAGGTACCCAACATGCTACTATGTATACCGCGCAAGTTTCTGGCCAGAACGTATGTCTCCTCGATACCCCTGGCTTTGACGATTCTGTTATGGACAACTTGAAAGTCCTGGACGAAATTATATCACACTTTTACTTTTGTGCCCTCCGCCGCGACACAATCAACATTCGCGGTGTAATATTCTTGCACGATATCAGCGAGACGAGAATGAGTTCAAGCCAGAAGAAAACCTGGGAAATTCTTCGGGCATTCTGTGGATCGCCTTTGATGTCGAGCGTGATTGTCGGGACTACAATGTGGAGTGTCGAAAGCAAGAAAAAATTCAAGAAGGAAGAAGAAAGGGAAAAGTCATTTTTGGAAAGATTTTGGAGTGAAACGGGCGGAACCATACGACTGGCCGATGACGACCGAGACGCCGCAGGCCAAATTGTAACAGATCTTTTGGCCAAGCCTCCATGCCTCCTTCAGGTTCAGCTGGAGCTGCTTCGACCACCGCATACTGCTGAAGAAACGACAGTCGGTCGTATCGCTATGCCGGAAGGCCGTGCTGAGAGAGCCAGACTTCAGAAGCAACTCGAAGAGCAGACAAGAGAACTTAGAGAAGAAGCCTCGAGGCACAAGGAGGCGTTGGAAAGAGAAAGGGAAGAGATTAGGAGACAATTGGATGAAGCGACTCGTAATAAAGAGGAAAGACAGAGGCTAGAAGACAAGTACAAAGAACAGCTTGAACGCCAACGGGAATTTGAAGAGACTATGCGGCAGCGTGAAGAAGAGATGACAAGCGAACTGAAGAGGATGTCTAACGAATTAGAACGTCAACTGAAGCAATTCCGCAAAATTCCGGTTATATCGTTTATTTCGGAGAGTATTTCTTCTTGTTGGACATGGGTTAGGGGGGGGAAAGTGGATACTTGAACGAAAAAACAATTCATAGTGCACTTTACTCTTTGTTATTTGTTATTCTTTCTTTTTATTGGTCCAAATTCGTTGAAAGAAAACCAGTCTTTATTATAGCCAACTGTTTCCGTTACAAGTCGGGATAAAAGCTTCCGCGATCGCCTGCGCAACCATATCCCCTTTTGAGACGAAGAACAAAATGACGCTGCACGCTCAATTCCTGCACCACATAGGCACTTAGGATAGCCAGCCGTGTGGTTAACAAAATTATTCGATCGGCTTCTGCGAAATATTTCATTGGCAGGAAAACAACAGCTCCGTAGTTTCAAGTTATAATTAGTCCTGGACACTTGCATGAACCATTATGCGGTGCAGGGTATCGGAGTTTCCGCTGACACTAAAAACGACCAGTGTGCTCGCCCGAACGAAGGTGTTTGCAGACTGAATGCAGATGATTGATGGGTAGAGTACATGCCTGAAGGCGCACGCAGATGATTGATAAATGGATTTGGCTGACGGGTAGCCAGGGCGCATGAGGGAGAAGGCGGCTAATTTAGGTGCGATCATCCTTCTGCTCAGTCCGACTAAACGATTGCAAGCCCGCAATAAGCGAACGAAATCTCGGCAAATCCGGAACGGTAAGCGAACGCAAAGAGTTTCCGAGGAAAGGCAAACGTAATACTACTGCCGGCGCTAGCACCCCTGAAGGCTTTCCACACCCACCCTGCATCCTCTCCATCATCGACTGCGCAGGCTCCTCCGCATCAACAACATCAACGTCGAAGTCCATATCGCTCTCTTTCGATCGTCCGAGCCTGTTGTCTACGCCTGTCGTCCATGCTTTTCTTCCACGCCTCTTGTTGGTGCCTCTCGTCCACGCCTGTTCACTTCGTCACCTCAGTACTGTTCTCGTTCCTCTTCCATATTCGCGTCTCTCTTCCTTGCTTCCGCACTCATCCTTTTCCTCGCCTCCACCCATAGTACCTTCGCCCCCGCGCATTCTGTACCAGCATTTATGTGTCGTCCTGATATCCCCACGCGAGCGCACACGGCGACTCCTCGATAACGCACGCCTCCAAAACCGTTGTCTACAATAAGTATTCTCACCACGAGCTCCATAATTTAGTAATACTATTTTGGTCGATTAAATTGCTAATTATGAGGTTCGGGCTAACCACTGAAGTCACTTGCACCCGGCTAGACCTGACTAAGGGCCGCGAGATTTTTGTTTCTCGTGGAGTGTCGTAGGGTATGTTGCGTCAAATGGACGACTAAAAGTTACATCAGCATTTCACCTACGGCGCCGTCTCTTCCGCCCCGTTTCCGCCCACGTCTATGTGCAACTTATCTTTTCTAACCTCTATATCTTCGTCTACTGTTCCATCGTCATCTCTCCTCCGTCGTATCCCCGCCCTCGTCACGTCTACTTCGCCTTCGTCTACGTGTAACTTGTCTACGCCTTTGTCTACTCGTACATCGTCTTCTACTCCTCCGCCGTCGTACATATCTCCTTTGCGCTCGTCACTTCTTTGTCCTTGTCTATTCCGCCGTTGTATACTCCGCTTTCGTCAACGTTCAATTTGTCTACCCCTCCTCCGTCGTTTTTCCCCTAACCTCGTGTCTTCGAGCCTTCGACTACTCCGCCATCTATGCCATATGCTCCTCTACTACGCACTGTCGTCTACGCTCTCCTCCGGCGTCACCTACCTCACCGCTGTCGTCTACCCCACTACCGACGTCGTCATATCCTTCGGCAGATCTCCTCGACAGCACGACTTTGACACCGTTAGGCAACAGTGAGAGACCACCAGAGATGTTCGAATTCGAGATGACAGAGAAATGAAGCTGCACTTCGGCCAACACAACACGCTGTTCGGCATGACTGAAGCCATTTGGGAACACATACGGATATGGACTACGGAGGCTTCAAACGGTTGGAGTATACAATACTGGCGAGATAGCAACGGGTATACATTAGGAGAGACACCGACTGATCAACACGACCGAGATCAATTGACAAGATACCGACTAAACGCATGAGAAGCCGAACACGGTCTCGGGGTTCAGTCACGGGGGTGCGGTCCCGCAGAGCACTAGGTTCAGGATGACCCTGAGGGATTAGATGCAGCTATTGAGCAGGCTATGGATGGAGATTTGGAGTATCATAAAAATTGGGAGAAGATTTCGGGTAGTATTCGGGTGGATTTGTTCCTTTCTTGTTTGACGGCAGGTTTTCTTTTGGATGGAGCGGGATAGTCAATACACGTCGGCGGGCACTTCATTGTATAGATATCTTGGTCAACCCCTGTAAATGGGCTTATGTACTTTGCACCGAACTCCGCAAACAGTTAAAAGAAGGAGGCCCCCTTAACGCACTACTCAACCTCCGGGGAATGCAACAACTCCTCACCATTACCGTGAAGCGCTACGTGGCCACCTGTTATACCTCACGATCGAAGCACATGTCAGGGCCATCAGCAATTATTGGACGCAACTTCATCAGCGATTGTTCGCAGCTCCTCCGCATCCAGATTGGCACGACATCTACTAGCACTCGTTCGCTTATTTACACCAGTCGTTTGAGATGGCGTACGCGTACACACTCACGCCACTGATAAGCAACGATACAGAAACTCACATTCAGTGAAAACATACTTTGTAAGTGACAAGGAGATAGAAAAAGGTGAGCCTATTTTTTTCGTGTAGTGATCCTGTTACCAGGATCTAACCCTAGTTTTTCCGATATATTTGAAGGATACTAGCTATGGGGGCGGCTTTGCCGCCCTTAGTATGGCGGGTAGATCAAGGAGCGAATAAAGATTCCCAACGAACGAAGGTGATCACGAATCCACTGACTTTAAGGGTTTTCGAACGTGAAGTTCTGGAGAAAGAAAGACAAAGACAGAAAGAGATTGATTCTAATTACTTCGTGCCAAAAGGGCTAATCTGTCTATCGACCAGTGCGGCCCTGTATATAACATATTGTCCTGATTCCACCACCCCTGCATCCCTGCTCTCTGAACATGCCCGCTGGGGAGCTGTGGTTAATCGAGTGAAGTGGAGTTGGAGAGGGCAGGTGTTGATCAAATGAAGCTGGCTGGTCATAATCAAGCGAAGCAGGCTGGGAACTGACTGGAGTTAATCAAGCGAAGTGGACTTGGAGTGTGATGATGATCAAGCGAAGCTGACTGGGTGCCGGCTGTGAGCTGGCTGTAGGGTTAATAATGTTAAGCAGACTTAGAGTGATTGAATGAAGCTGGCAGTTAATAATCATGTGAAGCTGGCTGGGTGATGACTGAGCGAAAGGCTGGTGATAATTGAACGAAGCTATATAGACGCTGGAGGTTGTTGAACAAACAAAGATGGCTGGTTGTGATCGAGCGAAGCTGGGTAGGAAGTGGCAGTTATCATGGAGCAAAGATGTGTAGGAGCTGTCAGCTGTTGATTGAATGAAGCTGGCTGGTGGTGATTGAACGCAACTGGGTAGAAACTGGCAGCTGTTGATTGAGCAATAATGGATGGTGGTGATCATGCGAAGCTGGCGGCTGTTGATTGAGCGAAGCTGGATGGTGGTGATTGAGCGAAGCTTGGTAGGCGCTGGCGGCTGTTGATTGAACAAAGATAGCTAGTGGTGATCGAGAGAAGCTGGGTAGGAGCTGGCGGATGTTGATTGAGCGAAGATAGCTGGAGGTGATCGAGTGAAGCTGGGTAGGAGCTGGTGGCTGGTGATTGAGCGAATCTGGCAGGTGGTGATTGAGTGAAGCTGGGAAGGAGATGGTGGCTGTTGATTGAGCGAAGCTGGCTGATGGTGATTGAGCAAAGCTAGAGAGGAGCTGGCGGCTGATGATTGAGCAAAGATAGCAAGTGGTGATCGAGCGAAGCTTGGTAGGAGATGGCGGCGTTTGATCAAGGGATGCTGGCTGGTGGTGAGCGAGTGAAACTGGATAGGAGCTGGCAGTTGTTGATGGAGAGAAGATGGTGGTGATTGAGAGATGATGGCGGTTGTTGATCGAATAAAGATTGTGGTGATCGAGCGAAGCTGGGCAGGAGATGGTGGTTTCTGATCGAGCGAAGCTGGCTGGTGGTGATCGAGCGAAGCTGGGCAGAAATTGGTGGTTTTACTGGTGGTAATTGAGCAAAGCTAGGTAGGAGCCGGCGGCTGTTGATTGAGCAAAGAGAGCAAGTGGTGATCGAGTGAAGTTGGGTAGGAGCAGGCGGCTATAGATTGAGCGAAGCTGGCTGGTGGTGATTGAGCAAAGCTGGGTAAGGGCTAGCAACTGTTGATTGAGCGAAGAGTACTGGTGGTGATTGAGCGAATCCGGGTAGCAGCTGGCGGCTGTTGATTGAACAGAGCTGGCCGGTGGTGATTGAACAGAGCTGGCTGGTGGTCAATTGAACAAAGCTAGCTGGTGGTGATTGAGCGAAGTTGGTAGGAGTTGGCGGCTGTTGATCAAGTAACGAGGGCTGGTGGTGATTGAGCAAATGTAGGTAGGAGTGGGCGAGTGTGTTAGGGGGATACTGCAGCTAGATGTGACTTATCGATATTGTTGTACCGATTTCTGGTAAAGGCGTATCTTGATTTTGATGATCCAACTAAAGATATGAAGTTCGATTGTGACGCGTTTACGTCGTTGTATCGTATGAATGAATACGGGCATCTATTGCAGTATGGCCCTGTTTAAAAGTCGTAACTGTCTTGGAGGTAATCTTCTGATGACTCGTCGAAAGCGACTTGGGAAGGAAGTTCACCGGTGTGGAAATAGTGGTAGTATTCTACCCAAAGGTTGTGACGAACAAGGTATCGTGCGAGATGTTTGTACTTGGCTCGAGTGTTTGCTTGGGCGTGCAAGATGCGAGCGTAATGAATCTTCTGGTCGTCTGTAATAGACATAAAAAGTTTATTGGTGAATATTCTTAAGGTAATTAACTTAATAATATTTCAGGTGGTTTTTCCGCTGTTGTGTTCTGACTGTGGTTTGTTCGACTGTTGCTTGAATCGTTGTGTTTAAACTTGTGGGTTTAAGGTGGTCTTTTATAGGTGAGTATTTCCGCGTCAAACCATCCTGCTAAGGGGTGACAGTACTTCTCTGTAATCTATGATGTGTGTGTATAGTACTATCTCAATAACACTCAGTCCACCGTAGTGGGTGTTCACATAACATCCGATCGTTGCTTCAGAGCCGATCTCGGTAGTTAGCTGTGGAGAGTTCCGTTTGACAACGTGTGGTTGCGTAAGCCCCCACCAGGAGTTCCCAAAGGTTATCCTGCATGTTATGACGTTGCTGACATACATATCGGACCATTACTTCGTATTAGTTATCTTTCTTCGTATTGAGTGGAATTGTGATCAATGATTTAATGAGCTGCCAACCCATACATTGCCACGTACCTAGTGTCATCGGGTCTTATCCGTGTTCCCCGTAGGGGGTGCCCTCTATCAGTTATCGTGTTGCAAACACGGCAGAGCTGGGGTTCGACAGTCTAGGTCCAAGCACTGATCTTTTAGGTAGAGTCAACTACCGGGGCGCAGTTAGCTTATCTCCTTTGCTTATTCTAGCTCTAGAGATAGCAAAGTCCCGCATACTAAGATAATGTCGCTTGTCCAACCAAATCCATGAAGCTAAGCACGGGTATGGTTTGTCCCAGTATTAGCATGATAATGAAGATAACACTGGTCTGATCCGTAACGCACAGCTGATCCGTAGACCCCTGCTTGGCAGTTACATTGCTTCGGCAGTATGGTTGGTGTGTCCCATGCCTTAGCCAGTACTATGGGTTCCCCCAAGATTACTGTCTGATCGAGTGTGCGTACTGTCTCCACACTGGTTAGCTATTCCCTATGCTGAGACGTAGTATTGTAGCATAGACTATTATGGGGATTTCACCCGGCTATGTTGAGCCGTCTGCTAACTCGTCAGTAGACATCCTCAGGGGTGTGGTCTTAACCGTTAATCATCATTGACTAACGGTAAGCCTGGGAGACTAAGCCTGATGTACTTCATACGCATGCTAAGGGGAAACCCCTAACATTACCTCCCTCTCTAGCTCTGGTGACCTCAACAGAGTACTCCAACGTAAGAAGTGATTCTTTTGCAATAGTTACCACTCAGACAGCGTATACTATAGGTATAGCTAATCCTTTGGATAAAAAGAGAATAAAAATAAAAAGTAAAAATAAAAATAAAGGTGACCTCCGCTTACATAAAATCAAATGCGGTGTGAGTTTTAACAAAAGAAATCTTATTTATTCCTTCTCTTTTTCTTTTGTGTTTTCTTGTTTTGTTTCCATCTTTTATCTTTTTCCATCTCTGGTTTTTGTTCGTAGAACTTATCAATTAGTTCAGGTGCTATTTCTGCTAGATGTGCGTAGGATTCCCAAGTATTTTCTTCGTGCGTAAATCCTTCCCACTTGACCAAATATACGTGCTTCTGATGATCCTCGTCTGTCGGTCCACTGGCTATAATAGCTTCGGGTATCCATCCTTCGTTGTCTGCTTCTATCGGTGGAATATCTTTTTCTTTGACTTCTCCCCGGTACTGTTCTAGTAGAGCAACATTAAATGTAGGATGTATTTTCCATGACACTGGTAGCTCTAACCGACACCATCGTTTGTTGCTTCCAACTTTGTTGATTTTAAAAGGTCCGTATAGTTTGTCGTCGAGTTTTCTGCACTGCCTCTTGGTTCGAATATTTCTCCCATCTAGCATTACCCAATCATTGACTTTGAACTCTGGTGCTGGCTTTCTTTTTCGATCGTAGTATGTTGCCATTTTTTCACGACTGCTTTCAAGTTGTGTTTCGAGTTTGTGATAGACGTCTACCATGTAGTGAGCGTATATTTCCGAGCTTGGGTTTTTCAATTCCACTTCGGTGGGCCAATTGGTACGTGGTTCATATCCATAGTTCGCGTAGAAAGGTGTCATTTTGGTTGCCGCATGTTTGGAATTGTTATATGCGTATTCAGCCATTGGTAGCATTTCTTTCCAATTGTCTTGTTCGTAGTTGCAGTATGTTCTTAGGTAATGTTCAATCGTTTGGTTCATCCGTTCTGTTTGACCGTCCGTTTGAGGGTGGAACGCTGTTGACATTGAACGTTTGATTCCTAAAAATTGGTATAGGTCTGCAATGAAATGTCCGGTAAATACCCCGTCTCTGTCCGATACTATATCTGTTGGTAGTCCGTGATATTTCCACACATTGTCCCGGAACAGTTTGGCAACTACTGATGATTCCCGTTTGGCTGTTGGTATAAAGTGAGCCATTTTCGTGAAGCGATCGATTACCACCATGATATTTTTGCATCCATCTGACTCTGGTAGGTCTGTGATAAAGTCGACTGATATGAACGACCACGGTGACGATGGTAATTCCAATGGATGTAGTAATCCATGTTTCGCATGTCGGGGGCTTTTCGTTCTTTGACACGAGTCGCATTTGTTGCAATAGTCTCGAACTTCTTCTTCTAACCTGGGCCAGTAGAAGTTTCTGGTGATAAGTTCCATGGTACGTTCTCTTCCGAAATGTCCTGCCACCTTGGAGTCGTGTTCTCGTTTGAGTACTTCTTTTCTAAAACCCGTTGGTGCGTATAGCCTTCCTTTCCATACCAACATCCCTTCTGTATCTACTTCAAATCTTTCGTCAACGTTCTTTTCCTTGTTGTTAACTTTTCTTAATATCTCCTTATATTCTTCATGTTTTTCTACTTCAGTAATCCATCGTTCTTTCATCCCAGGTGTTAATTTTTTAACTGAGAATCCGGCGAATGAGATTTCTCCTATTTCCTCATCATCAATATCCATTGTTCCGATATTCATCCAAAGTTCTGGTCCTAATAAAGCTTTCTTTTCTGTACTTTGCGTACCTCCCTCTCTAGAGATGTACTCCGGACATCTTGATAAGGCATCTGCTTTTCCATTGGCTGAACCCTTTCTGTATACAATTTTGAAATTATATTCTTGTAGTACTTCTGCCCATCTGGCTTGCCTTCGATTAAGTTGATTGGTTTCTTTGAAGTACTGTAGATTCATATAGCCAGAGAAGACGATAGTCGTATGTGTAGCTCCTTGGAGGTAGCATCGCCATGTTTTGAAAGCGTATACTATGGCAAGCATTTCTTTGTCGTATATTTGATAGTTGATTTCGGCAGGTGAGAATTTCTTGGAGATAAAAGCGACAGGGTGCATTTTAGCGTCTTCGAATTTTTGCGATAGAATTGCTCCCATGGCGAAGTCTGAGGCGTCAGTTTCGACTATTGCTGGTCGATCTTCTTCATAATGTCGAAGAATTGGGGTATTCTCTGCTGCAAGCAATATGCATATTTTGTACTAGGCCGCTTTTTGTGGGTCTCCGAACATGAAATTCTTTCCATCTCCTTTCAACGTATCTGTTATTGGTGCTACTATTCCCGCGTATCCTTTTATAAATCTTCGATAGAAGTTCCATAATCCCAAAATGATTTGAACCTCTTTCTGTGTTTTCGGTATTGGCCATTTGGTTATTGCTTCACTTCTGCTTGGGGCCATCTTCAATCATTTTCCACTCACTAGAAATCCCAGGAATTCATCTTCTTGTTTGTCGAATTCGCACTTGTCGATTTCTACCACTAACTCGTTATCTTGAAGGACCTGAAGTATTTTTCCTACATACTCATGGTGTTCTTCTCGAGTTCCTTTGGTTGCTATCATAACGTCGTCGATGTAGCATACTGTGACATTATCGTGGTGACCTAGAAAAGGTTGTAGGATTCCGTTCATCCATCTTTGAAAAGTAGCAGGTGCGTTCGTTAACCCAAACGGCATTACCATATATTCGTAGGATCCAAACTTGGTTCTAAAAGCTGTTTTCCATTCGTGTCCTTTTGCCATTCTTACCAGGTGATATCCGGATTTCATATCCAACTTCGTGATTCACTTAGCTCCTTTCATTCGATTTTGTAATTCGTCCATTAGAGGTAGTGCAGTTTTGTCTTTGACCGTAAGATCATTTAACCGTCTGTAATCCACACAAAGACGCAATCCTCGGCCGTTAGGTTTTGGTACAAATAAAATCGGGCTTCCTGCTTGTCCCTGCGATGGTTGAATTTTTCCTTCTCTTATCATTTTATCGATGTATTCTCGCAGTAGTTTTTCTTCTTCTCTTGATAATTGGTATATTGGTCCGACTTTAACCTGATCATCCGATGTTTTGAGGTTGATTTCGTGATCGTGAGGGCCATGATTTGGTAATTTCTCGGATTCCTGGGGATCAAACAGTAATAACCACTTATGGTATTGAGGTGGTAGTTTCTCTGCTAATTGAGTTGTATTACTGAATATGACTGATCCGATATTTATCGCATCGCTTCGAAAAACTATTCGATCATCGTACGTGATGTTCCAGTCTGGGTTTTTCTTTCCATGATTGTAACATTTGCTTCCGCACTCTGTGAAGTGTAGGTGACCGTATGATGTTCCTTGTGCTTTATGTTTCTCCAAATACCACGCTGGTATTAATACGTCGTATTCTTTTTGCATTTGTGCTACTTCGAATGTTTCGAGTGATCGATGGTTTCCAAAGGCTAAACCTAGCGGAATGGTATACATACCCGGTAGTTTTACCTTGTTTCCTCCAAAGTCATTTGCTCTGACTGACTTTTTCCTTTTGACCACTGGTACTTTAAACACTTTCGCACATTGTGGTGATATTGTGAAAGATGTGGATCCTAAATCTAACATTGCTCGTACTGGGAATTGTTTGCTGTTTCCAGTTCCGTCATCGTAATCTATAAAGAACTTATAGATTGGTCTTTTTCCTATGCGTGTTTGTGGAATTTTGTGTAGTTTTTTGACTTCGTAAAACACAAAGTCGTCTGATGTGTTTTGTCGCTTGATTGAGTTTTCTTCCTCCGTGGGAGGTTGTTTGCGTTTTGTAGCCATCCTTTCGTCAATGACTGGGCTGTAGCAGGTCCTTTTAATCTTTTTAGTTAGTTTGAGGGTATACTTACTTATTGCGCAACTACCGTCCAGCGGTTTCATCCCTTCCGGAATCCTCAAGGTTGCGACCGGTATCTATATAAAGGCTTTCTCCCGCCTAATCGCCAAAATCCTCCACATGAAATCGTTCTATATCACCTCACTCCGAGATGTCTTCAGTATGGTTCCACCAATCATTCGCAATATCTTCACTGCTATCCTCTGTTATCTCGTCTCCCTCGGATGTTTGTACTTGCCCTTCTTTTTCCTCATCACTCTCAATTTCGTATTCGTCGATTGGCATATCCTCCAATTGTTCGAAACCTCCTACTTTCAATTTTTGATATCCTTTGGGAAAGTCCGCCGTTCCGCTGGTGCCTTTTACTGCTTGGAAGCACTTCATTGTTCCGTGTGCTCCTTTTCGCCCCGAAGGCCATGCACACCGTATGCATTCCTTTGCCGCCCTTCTTCTTTTCTCTTTCTCTGGTGGGACTCCTTGAATCATTTGTGCGTAGGTTTTTCCTTCTGCACTTTTGAATGCTCGAGGTACCGATCCTTTTTGGTTTGTTGGTGTGTATGTTGTTTGTTTCTTGAAACGAGAGTTTTTTCTGAAGGGTGTTTTTTGAACTGACCCTGTTTCCGAGACTCGTCCTGATGCTTTGGGCGTCTTTTTCATCATTCCGAAGTTTTTTGCCGTGGCTTGCCATATTTCCACATTCTTTCCAGCGTTGAGGATAATTTCCCTCAATTCTGCGTCTGTTTTATCCGCTGGGTTCATTGTTGACAGCTGTTTAAATACTTGTTGTGGAAGTTGTGACATTAACATGGTTCGGTAGGCCACGCCAGTTATTCCGGCTTTTACGTTCAAAGTGTCGTATTCCGTAATCATATCTTGGATGTTTCCCTCGTATCTTACTTCCATAATTGCTTTGTACGCTGCTTCCTGTTGGAATTGATTATGGAATCTGGCGTGTATTGCAGCTCGGTAATCCATCCAGCTTCTTTCGTGTTTTCCAGTAGACGCTTCTGTTTCCCATTGCATATGCCATGCTAGGGCGTGTCCTTCTAGGCGTCCTCTGCAGTACTGCATTTTTATTCCTGGCCTAGGGAACAAGTAGGGTTGGTCTGCGATGTATGTTTCCATGGTCATCCACCAGGTGTCAAAATCCTCGGAACTTTTTCCTGCGAACTTGGGTGGATCCGTTATTTTAATTCTTGAATCCCTCGGTCTGTGGCTATGCCTTGTTCTGGATCGTGATCTGGACCTTCTTGTTCTAGACCGTCTAGTTGGGGATCTGGTTCTTCTGGACCGAGGTCGTTCGGATGGTCCTGGTGGAGACGGAGGTGGTGGCGGATCTCCTCCTGTTCCTCTGTTTCCGCTTGGTCCTGGTTCAGGTTCTGATTCTGGTTCAGGTTCAGGATCAGGCATTCCAGCATCGGTACCGGATCCTCCCCTAAGGCCAGGTCTTGGGGCTATATCTGAATCTGTTATTGGAGATATGCTTCTGTTTCTTTCCTCCGTCCTGTGTCTCCATTCCTGAACTTGTTCGGTTCTTCCTCGTCTACCTGGTGTTGTATTAGACACCTTTGCTCTTTCCACCGCTTCCGTTAGGCCTGTGGTTTGCTCTGCAACCTCTTGAATTCTGTCCGCGATTTTTCGTAAATCGTGGTAGTCGGGTACATTTTTCTTCGTGTGAGCTTCTGGGTCTGTTATCCTTTTATGGATTGCGGTGTAGGATACTGATAGCGAGGCTTGCTTAACCCTTAGTTGGGTTTGTTCTTTTTCGCAGCCTTCTATTCTTCTTTTGAGTCTTCTGAACTCGTTTGTTGCTCCGGCAATGATTTGATGTGATTGGTCCTGGATGACATCGATTCCAGTTCTTGTTTCTTTCAGCACATATTCAAGTATCTTGATTTGCTGTTCGTGTCCTTCCAGTACTTGAGCTCCTAGGGCTCTGTTGGTTTCTACTTGCTGAGCGAAGATTTCGCAGTCTTTCCGAACATCGTCGAATTCGACTTCTATCACTACCCTCTCGCTGTTGCAGCATTCGATTAGATTCTGCATTTCTAGATCGAGTCGTGATACTCGTGCTTGTACGCTGTCGATCATTTCGGTGTCCTCGTCCTGCACTATCTGTTGGTACTTCTGTCGTGACTGCTGATAGTGCTCTTGTAGTTTCTTGACCCATTCTGGTAGAGGTTTGGGTGCTGTCGAGGTTGGTTTGGAGATTGCTGTGGACACTGGTGCTAACCGGTCAGCTCCAAAGGTGAGTCTGCGCCTGGGTGCCGACATTTTGAGTATTCGAGGATGTTGTGATGCTTGCTCTAGCTAGCGCGTAAAGAGCTATTCGTTGGACGTGACGGCAACGTAAACACTGATTGTTGCAATATTTGGGACAATGTGATGGGCAACAAGGTATGTTTTCGTTGTTTCCTGTTATGTCGAATATTTTTGCCGCGCAGCAAGCTTTTCCTTCGCACAGTATACAGTTCATGAACGTATTTCGGATAACGTCCGAAATATTATACTGTTAGGGGGATACTGCAGCTAGATGTAACTTATCGATATTGTTGTACCGATTTCTGGTAAAGGCGTATCTTGATTTTGATAATCCAACTAAAGATATGAAGTTCGATTGTGACGCGTTTACGTCGTTGTATCGTATGAATGAATACGGGCATCTATTGCAGTATGGCCCTGTTTAAAAGTCGTAACTGTCTTGGAGGTAATCTTCTGATGACTCGTCGAAAGCGACTTGGGAAGGAAGTTCACCGGTGTGGAAATAGTGGTAGTATTCTACCCAAAGGTTGTGACGAACAAGGTATCGTGCGAGATGTTTGTACTTGGCTCGAGTGTTTGCTTGGGCGTGCAAGATGCGAGCGTAAAGAATCTTCTGGTCGTCTGTAATAGACATAAAAAGTTTATTGGTGAATATTCTTAAGGTAATTAACTTAATAATATTTCAGGTGGTTTTTCCGCTGTTGTGTTCTGACTGTGGTTTGTTCGACTGTTGCTTGAATCGTTGTGTTTAAACTTGTGGGTTTAAGGTGGTCTTTTATAGGTGAGTATTTCCGCGTCAAACCATCCTGCTAAGGGGTGACGGTACTTCTCTGTAATCTATGATGTGTGTGTATAGTACTATCTCAATAACACTCAGTCCACCGTAGTGGGTGTTCACATAACATCCGATCGTTGCTTCAGAGCCGATCTCGGTAGTTAGCTGTGGAGAGTTCCGTTTGACAACGTGTGGTTGCGTAAGCCCCCACCAGGAGTTCGCAAAGGTTATCCTGCATGTTATGACGTTGCTGACATACATATCGGACCATTACTTCGTATTAGTTATCTTTCTTCGTATTGAGTGGAATAGTGATCAATGATTTAATGAGCTGCCAACCCATACATTGCCACGTACCTAGTGTCATCGGGTCTTATCCGTGTTCCCCGTAGGGGGTGCCCTCTATCAGTTATCGTGTTGCAAACACGGCAGAGCTGGGGTTCGACAGTCTAGGTCCAAGCACTGATCTTTTAGGTAGAGTCAACTACCGGGGCGCAGTTAGCTTATCTCCTTTGCTTATTCTAGCTCTAGAGATAGCAAAGTCCCGCATACTAAGATAATGTCGCTTGTCCAACCAAATCCATGAAGCTAAGCACGGGTATGGTTTGTCCCAGTATTAGCATGATAATGAAGATAACACTGGTCTGATCCGTAACGCACAGCTGATCCGAAGACCCCTGCTTGGCAGTTACATTGCTTCGGCAGTATGGTTGGTGTGTCCCATGCCTTAGCCAGTACTATGGGTTCCCCCAAGATTACTGTCTGATCGAGTGTGCGTACTGTCTCCACACTGGGTAGCTATTCCCTATGCTGAGACGTAGTATTGTAGCATAGACTATTATGGGGATTTCACCCGGCTATGTTGAGCCGTCTGCTAACTCATCAGTAGACATCCTCAGGGGTGTGGTCTTAACCGTTAATCATCTTTGACTAACGGTAAGCCTGGGAGACTAAGCCTGATGTACTTCATACGCATGCTTAGGGGAAACCCCTAACAGAGTGAAGATGGTGGTGATTGAGGGAAGCTTGGTAGGAGATGGCGGCTTTTGATCAAGCGATGCTGGCTGGTGGTGAGCGAGTGAAGATGGGTAGGGGCTGGCAGTTGTTGATCGAGAGAAGATGGTGGTGATTGAGAGAAGATGGCGGTAGTTGATCGAATAAAGATGGTGGTGATCGAGCGAATCTGAGCAGGAGATGGTGGTTTCTGATCGAGCGAAGCTGGCTGGTGGTGAGCGAGGGAAGCTGGGTAGGAGCTGGCAGTTGTTGATCCAGTGAAGATGGTGGTGATCGAGTGAAACTGGGTAGGAGATGGCGGTTGTTGATCGAGTGAAGCTGGCTGGACACGATCTGAATGGACTGGCTGGACATGATCTCGACGGGTTGGCTAGAGGCGATCGGAACGGGCTGGCCGCTGGCTGGAAATGATCTCGACAGGCTGGCTGGGCGCTGGAAATGAGCATTACACCAATGAACGAAGGCGTCGAGTACCGAAATCGAAATAAGAAATCATAGGGAGAGTAATGCCACGCTTTATAACTCAAGAATCGCGAACGGCAAGACGACAGAGGTGATGAACAATGTCGACAGAGAGGTTATGCACTGCGGAAGCAAGATCCGAAAGGTCGCGAAACATTTCAATGAGCACGCAAAGTGGGATAATTCGACGATCGAACAGAACATACGATGGTTACTCCGCAAGAGCGACGTCATCTATGTTTTGGCTAGCTCCGCCAAGTGAAATGATTCGTCAATCGAACAGAACGTACGATGGTAGGAGCGACATCATCCATGTCTTGGCTAGCTGCAGCCAGTGAAATCATTCAACGATCGAACGATGCAACACAGAGCGTACGATGGTGTTGAGACTCCATAGGAGCGACGTTCGAAGGCCAATCATCCATGTCTTGGCTAGCTGCGGCGAGTGCAATGATTCAATGATCGAACGACGCAACACAGAATGTACGATGGTGTTTAGGCTCCGTAGAAGCGAGATTCGAAGGCCAATCATCCATGTCTTGGAATTCACGTAAGCGGCAAGATGGCCAATGGGATGCGGTAGCCTCTTCGGAAAAAAGATTCCACCAATCAGAATGCTTTGTGCGGACATTGCATGATCACATCCACCTCTATGTAAGTATAATAGAGCTTGAGACTTCAGGATAGTTTTTAGGAATTAGCTAGCACTTAAGCAAGGGTTGACAAATGACAGGAGATATTTTGTTGAATACATACGAACCACCGGCTCACTATAAATGTGCCCAGTGATGACATGCGTATTGTGCTTTAAAATAATAGATATTAATCTAAATTAGAGATTACCAGACTTCCAAAAAATACGAAATGGACTTGATCGCATTCCTTTCAGTCGTCCAAAAATGCAATGTCGACTTCCTCTACGTTACGTGGCAGCCTACTCTCGGTATTCTTGGCTCTGGGACAATAAGCCAATCTACATTCACCACCGACATGCCCCTGGTATTCAAGCGCTTTGACCATGATGGAGTTTCGGACATGGGCTTTCTACCTTTGATATCGGAGGTACTGATGTTGAGTCCTCTCGCTAGACAGGGAACTAGCTGCCTACTCTAATATTCTCAAACAACTGACTTGAGAAATATCACTGGCATAACAGCAGAGAACGCATGATATCCTAGACAACACTTCTTCACATTTTGTGAATCTAGACTAACAGCTCAGAATAAAATCCACGACTACTGGGTTATGGTATTCTGCTGGCTGCCATATATCGACACTCGGAATCCACCGGCTGATACCCGCACATAACTAATACAACACAAAATTACAAAATAAAAAACTGATATCTTGAAGGCAATCATGCACCACATTTCTGTATATATACAAGACACATAATTGGAATTGCGGGAGCACAATTTATTTAGTTGTTGCTTAGAACCCTGTTTAGTGGGAGTACTAAAAGCTTGCGCACAGTTATAATAGGGCATACGCACTGTGCGGAGAAACTCCGGTTGGTGTCAAGTGTCAAGTGTCAAGTGTCAAATGTTAGGATCAATTATATGTTCAACATTGTGTCTTCATTTCACCCCTAGAGGCAGTAGAATATTATGAATTTCGTTGCTAGTACATGCAGCCCGCTCTAGGACATAGCTGACACCACCACTCCAATAAGCCAAGTTAAAGTAAATAATCCACCCGCAGAAGCATAAAAACTTACCAGTCCTCATCTACAGAGTCCTCATCTATAGAGTCCTCATCTATAGAGTCCTCATCCACAGAATCCTCATCTATAGAATCCTCATCCACAGACTCCTCATCTATAGAGTCTTCATCTATAGAGTCCTCATTCACAGACTCCTTATCTACAGAGTCCTCATCCATGGAGTCTCCATTACTCCTCATTTGCAGACTCTGCATCCGAAGAAGTGGTAGCAACGGTTCCAACCTGGAGGCTCCAGTCCGGGTTCGGGTCGGAACCGAACCGTTTTCCAATTGGCGGTCCAGATTGCGAGTAGAACTGAACCAGAATTAATGGTCCGGGTCCAGGCTTCAATTTGGAACCACCCAAATTTCCGGGTTATATAACGGGTTGTAAAACGGGTTCATAATACACTGCATGCCACTTTTGCAGTCAGGTAATCAATCACATCAGTAATCCATATTGACTATTTAGTCTATCAGGGATTTCATATTAATAAAACTAAGTATTGTGAAAATAATATATTGAATTGATTCGTATTTTAGTAGATTCGACTGGTATCTGCAAGAAAGAAAACCTAAAGACAGTTTAAACTAAGACTAGTTTTAATTCTTGTAGTGTGTGATGAGTATCAATCACTATAGATATTGTAGTCTCGACCATGGTTGTTATAACGATATTGCCTACCTCGGTCTTAATTTTGTCATAACAAACAGACACTTGACGTGTAACTTGATCTGGCTAGTGGATAGACAATATTTCCATGCACCTGGCATTGATAATCCACTGTATGCAATTTCGGAAATTATTGAAGTGGAAAAAAATCATTACCATTTACTCAGAAAGTGCCAGAAGTGTTCAGATTGAATATATAGGCAGACATATGATCGATTTTAAATAGAACCATTACTAGCTATCCCATATCAGCTGACATCCAACTAATATCAATATGTCATAGTAATTACAATACAATTTAAGTCATTGGGTTGCAGTCTGCAGGTGTTTTTCAAGAGTATTTCAAAACAATTGGACGCCAACAAACAGTTTTCATGGGCGCTAGTGATAATGAA